>VVHJ01055180.1:0-10145 GCA_015107715.1 Tylochromis polylepis
GGAGGGAGGTGAGTGTCGCGTGTGTGTGTGTGTGTGTGTGTGTGTGTGTGTGTGTGTGTGCGTGCGTGTGTGTGTGTGTGCGCGCGTGCCAACCCTATGATTAGGACTCTAACAGCAGTGTCTAATGACTCACAGCATGTCATCTAGTGGAGGTTTAATAACGCACTTGCAGACACTAGAGATCAGTGACTGCTCTGTAATTACGCACCACTACATAACACAACACTTAAAAGAGCTCTGTTCAAGTGCTCACACTCATGCTCTCATCCTTCTTGGACAATTTAATGAACATGAATGCTCCTAGACATCCAATTTTGTGAAACGGCCATTCAAGGGTACTTGAATGGCCGTTTTCTCATTTTGTTTGACCAGTGTGGAATGTTAAATGGGGTAACAGAAAGAAAAGAAGAGAGAAGTGATTCACTTTGGGAGTGAGGAATCTGTTTATGATGCCCATGTTGCTTAGCAACCAGGGTGTCATGGTTACCTGCTGCATCCATGGTCCAGGCACAGTGGATAGCAAGAGCTCCCATGTGAGGGCAACACGAGAGACTAAAAACATTTTGTTCATTATCTCTCCACTGTAGTGTGAGCCATCTTTCTCCTCAGTAATTAAGAGTCAATTCAAACCTGCCTGACTGAAGGCAATGCCAACAGCCCACTCACAATTAAGGAAATGGGGTTTCTTATCGATGGAGAACCACTCTGAGAATGATTTAAACCAACGCAAGTGGCCAGGGTTGGAGAACAACTGTTGTTTTTGTTTCCAAAATGGCCACCAATTGTGGCTCAGACTCCACCTTATGAATCTAATGCCGAAGAGCTAATGCAATCCCAGGCCTGAAATAACCCTCACTAATCAATATTCAAATAGCCCAGGCCTGTCTGCGCTGTACTTTTGCACAACCTCTTTCCCTCATAGTCTTACTTTCTCTTTTGGATGGTTGTTTTTGTTTTTGTCTTTTTCCTTTACTTTCCTTCAGAAAAATTTGCAGTCCAACAAAGACCATCCCTGCACAATGTTCTTCGGTCTTTCTTTGATTCTCTTATTTCTTCACGACAACTTCTCTGCAAGCCAGTCTGCTCTCTCTCAGCAGTCTGTCTGGGGGAGCTGGCAGGCCGCCATATCCCCCTAAGCAGGTGTTTTTGTCAACAAGCATCTCTCAAGGTGGGTTCAAAGCAACGAGAGGAGTTCCTCGAGGGCACTCACAGAGAATAACCTTCCACTTGTCCCAACAAGTCAGTCATCCCTGTTAAGTCTTAGGTCGTCTTGAGAGCATCCATCAGTTAAAACTAAAGTTGGCAGCTACTCTAATACTTCCTGCTTTTTATCTCTAAAGTTGTGTAATCGTAACTGCAGGTACAGTTTTTAAATGTAAAATAAATTAATCTGCCCATGGTTACAATCAGTGAGATCAACAAAGGTGATTTAATGGTATTATTGTGTTAGAGTATTGTATTTCACAGTAATCACTTGCTACACATAAAAATCAGTGGGTCAAAATGTATGTAGCGATTGGCTCAATACAAACACAAAGTTTACAACATATTGGGAAACTACATGGGTATATACCCGAGTTAATATGGAAAAATAAAACTAACTGGTCGATGTTAATTCAGTTTTTCAGGGGTGCTGGGTCATGGGTCATCTTTGACCAAGTGATTTTTTTTAAAGGGTTTTTTTTTGGCAGTGAATTCATATAGGAAAAAATACTTATCCATGGTTTCTACTGTAATAAAACAGAATACATCAGTTTGTGTTCACAATGACAAAAATATCTGCATCTAATAACTGTCTGATGGCTGATTGCACACAGTGTGAAAAAAATTTTTTTTTAAAACAATGTATTAAGCATTTAGTCTTAATATTGTGTTTAGATAGCAAGTTTCAACAATGTTTTCGGCATTCCTCAAAGTTTCAAACTAAACAGATATTCTGACAGCAGCACTTGTTTTCTGAACAAATTTTAATGGCAAAAAGTGCCACTAGCCAAAGCTATCATCTGAGCTTTTTCTCATTAGGATAAGCTTTAAAAATCTGACAACTTGCTAAGGTGAACAGCTTTTCAGTATATTTTGCTAACTGCTAATAGTTCAGCTTCGGTAACTCTGGCTTTCTGGTTTGCAGCCACTGGTAAAATTCCTCCTTTTAATGATAAATGAACATATCCAGAGAATTCTGCTGGTGTCACTGTGGGGAGAGAAATGATCTATTCCACTGGGAGAAGTTAACCACAGGCTCCATCAAAGAGTACTGGTTAAGAGGAAAGCTTCAATAATTGATGAAAACAGAGTCATAGGTGGCCTGAATATCAGAGGGAGGCCATCTGCTGTCATGGTAAGTTAAAAAAAAAAGAAGCCTTGTTCAAGGTAATGAACAAAGGTGTGCATGCACAAAAAGTGTGTGATGTGTAAGTAAATTCATAATAAACTAGCTTTTGCATTGTACTGTATACTTTAGCTCACTGCTAAGCAGAACGATGCATTTATATTTGCAATACTGTGACTTATTGTTTACAGGCTGACATATTGAGATACTTGCACCATAGCTATAATGGGTCAAATGTACTTAAAGGACTTGTTTTTCTTATAGCAATCAAAAAGAAGACACATTTCTCTACTACTAAAAGACATGCGTCTATTTTTTAATTAGTGCTGAAAACTATAACAAACTTGATATAAAAACGTGACAGGATTAACGTGCTGACAGAAATAATTACAATATAAGTACATTTAAGTAATTTATGTAATTTTGTGGAAAACCCCCCCGAATATATCTTACATTGTAGGTATGCTGTACTTTTCAGGGTGTGCGCCGTATTATGGAATGGATTAAACTTTTTACATCTTTAATTTTTTTTTTTATTTGTCTTTGGTTAATAGTCATCTTGTTGATGCACATGATAGATTTTCAATAGGGAAATTACCTTGGTCTCGGGCCTTAGTTTGCTTCACACCCACCCGACCATTTCAATTCTCCAAAATCACACTGCAACTATAGACTTCTTATAAAAGATGACATAGGCTCTGAAAAGTAAATCCTATGGAGAAGAGCTTGAAACTTGTGCTCTTGATGAGATTATAGTCTCAATAACTAATTTAACAACTTACTTAATGTAGCATGATGTTTATTTTGTGATTAAGGTCCTATTGGGAGTAAAACAGACATAAATGCATGTATGATTTATGATTTATAAAGTAGGATAGGCCTGCTCTGTGACAAACTATTCATCACTGTGTCTAAGATGGTGTGTAAGGTCAGATCCACCCTTTGTTCGTCACGGTCAGTTTAAAAAAAACAAGATGGCAAAATGCTTCACATCCAAAATGTAATGTCTCAGTGGTTACATCAACTTTTTAGATACAGTCTATGATTGCAATGACACTCTTCTTCTCAGAAAGGTGAAAATACCCTCTCTGATTTAAAACAGGGCAAATGTCCTATTTTAAAACACTTCTTGTTCATACATAAAGATGTAAAACTACTCGTGAAGATGATTACAGACTGTTACAGTGTTGGGTAATGGATGCTATAGTAAAGATTACTGCTATTAAAAAGTAGGCTGTTATCTTACAGCAGCAGTGGGCAACTAATTTTCCCAAGGAGCCACAAGAGTAACTGGGACTGTTGTGGAGGGTCAGACCAATAAGCTTATAGAGACTAAATTAATATTGGGCAGATTATTACAGCGATCTCAGTTTCTCATGTGGCTCCTTAGGAAGATCAGTTGTCCATCCGTGAGTTATAACCTTGCCTGCAGAGAAAAATAACTTGTTAGATTGTGTTTGCATTACCAAATACCCTAAACGTTTCTTTGCATTTGGCTTGTGCATATTGGTTACAGAATCTTCAGAGGCTGTGAAGCCAACTGTACATTTAACTCTAAGTGCATTGACTTTATCTCATTGAAGCAAATTGATATTGACCACCTAACCAACATCAAGCTTATTAATTTCCCTTGGAGCAACATCTTTAACTGAAATAAAACCTAGCCGTTGCGGTTTGAGACCACTTCACTATCCAGAGCTCACCTGATATGTCATCAGCTGGCAGATCCATCTGTCAATCTTAGCATTTTTAAGAGCCAACATATGAAAAGTTAAAATGTAAACAAGAGACTAATAAGAGAGAAACACCACAAACACAAAAACCAGCTGGAGTGACCAGAGTCTGGCAGAGCGTAAATGAATAATCTATGACTTGTTGTGAAATAAAACTAGATTAATTTTAAACTGTACTTTCATATAATCAAAGTAAGAACATAAATAAGTAGAGATAACAAATGTTTTGTGCATTAAGGAAAAAAAACTAAATATTGGAATAAGTCTTAGAAATCCTATATCGGTCAGGCTCTATCACATTCTTCCTCAACAGGCCTTCACATGCATGAGCTCTATATGCAGGTACTTATTTTAGCACCTGACAGACACTTGCAGTATCACCCTGGAAGAAATTAATGTGAACATCCACAGTGTAAAACCTTAACCTCTGCTAACACACTGGCTGACCTGACTGACAAAACAAGGAGATTGGTTGTGTCAGTCCTTCTACTTATATGCATGCCAGTTCACCAGAAGGGAAAACATGGTAAATGTGGCTTACCAAATCAAATACCTAATGTTACTCAACGAGGTAATCTGAATACTGAGACAACGATGCTCACAAAAAGGTATTTATTTTCGGCTAGTTATATTTTTGTAATTTAACATAAACACAACAGAGAAACAGTGGGCACCTATACCCACATTAAATGGAAATACTATTTTTGCTAGTTCATTTTAACACACTGTAATGACGAAGGATACCACATACATCTATATCCAACAGAAAGATATATAAAAGGACAGAAAGGGCTAAAAGAGGAGAAGAGGGCAAGGCTAAAATGGGAATGAAAAGTGACAGAGAATCAGGATGAAGTGATGGCAAAAGAATTTAGCAGGGTTTGAGGCGGAAGAAAGAACAGGGCTGGCATGAAAAATAAAATGTGTGATAACAGTGGAGAATAGGAAAGAAGAAAAAGTAAAGAGAAAGCTGATTTTGGATAAGAAAAGGTAAGGATGGTGATGCACTTATTCATGTGAGAGCAGGGAGATGGTCACAAGTGGAGCTTAGCCTGTGTGTGAAGCAGTGAAGATAAGCTACAACAACAGCTGCCTAAAGAATCTGAGTCATATAGAGATCAGGAAGAAAACCCTCTCATCTCAGCCATACATACATACATATGCACACACACAGCTAAACATATCAATACCTCCCTCAAAAATAACAAAAAAAAAACCTAGCTACCATACAGTTGCTGTTGATGACAACTTTTCAGGATTTCTCTGTCAGTACCGTGGTGGTTTCCTTCCTGCTGGGAATTTCAGTCTCACTTTACATCCTTTTATGAACGACATATGCAAATACTGTGGCATGACATGAAAGAGGCAAATTCTTTGATCACCCACGAGCTGTATAGAGACAAAATCATTTCCCCAGTCAGATCATCAGCACTTTGGGAACATTAACTTGGAGCGGTTGAAACAGATGAGCAAAAAGTGATGTTTTAAAAAGGCAAATGTGTGTGTGTGTGTGTTAGAGAGAACATATAGGAGACATATATAGTCTATAAAATAAAAGAAAAAGATCGGAGCAAGATTGACTGTGTTCACTGACAATTGATATCAGTCACAGAGGGACATGTATGCAAAAGTAATGAGACATTTGCAAAGCACAGCCCGGGAGAGCAGTCTGGTCAGTGTAAAGAGAAATGCCACTGCTTAGTTCAGGCGCAGCATAGCCTGAACTTTACAGCATACATGAGTTTAGTTGGTTTTATCAATTTACAGTTTAATAATGTCTCATCTTTCAAATTTAAAAATCACATAATTACTCTAAGGAGTGGAAATATTCTTACTGCACTGTTTTGATCTTAAAGGGTCTGAATACCTGCCTACTGGCCCAGATAAAATTATTTACTATATTTGATAGCAAGTACTAAAATGCAAATTCTGAACTAAATTACTACTCATATGTAACCTTATAAAATTTGGGAAGGTGACATAATGCTATGTCTCTGTGACTTCTATGTCATTTGGGCTGACTATTATTTAACTATTTTCTCCTGCAGTGTTCAAATGGATTTCATATGTACACTGTTTTATATGACAGGCTTAAGAAGCAATCCTTCTACAGAGGAGGGAGTTTGAGGTTTGAGGAAAATGAATCAACAGGGAAAAAAATGCCATTAGCCGAATCTGATCACAAAATACCTGAAATTCAATCAGAATAACTCATGTGGACTTGAAACCCTACTTTTACATATCTGTGTGTGTTCCCTCATTTACTCCTGTGTGTGTGGTTGTTTATAACTGAACTGTGTGTCAGTTTAATAGCCTTAAAGGTTCAAACTGTGCTGTGTGAACAAAGAGAGAGTGCTGCCTGTTGAATTGTGTGCAGAGTGGCCAAGATCCATTAGGATCTTGGCTTGCAATAGAGGCTTCTAGTCTTTTGTTTAGGGCCTCAAAGGAAGTGTAGCATATAGAGCACTCATGGACTTCCTACCACCTCTTTATCATCTGTGTTTTTCAAAGATCAGACAATTAAATTCTTTACTTTCTCTCAGACAAAAAAAGCAATGCTCCTTCACATGGTCATTTATAATGTGTGCAATCAGCCTTTCAACGGAACAAAGACATGGAAAAAGAGAAGACTTAAAGATAAAAACAAAAAGATATGAGAGACGATGATGTGGAAAAAATGACAGAGGATAGTAAAGGGGTGGTAAGTCAGAGAGGAGTGGTTTTTACCTCATGGAGCGCTGTCTAAGGAGCTTGGAAAGAAATGGAGCGCTATTATATTAGCGTAGGCCAGGTCACAACATTACAGATGCTTGACTTCCAGTTCCATTCATGATTTAGTTAAGTGGTCCCTGTCACAATTTATGGTCCCTTAGATAAATTGACTGCCATAAAGTTGACTCAATTCAACTTCATTACACAGAATACATCACCACCACAACCTATACTCTTCAATGCTAATGTGACAAGTGCATACTCTTGAGGATTAAAATGGGAGCATATGGTGGGGTTTTTTTTTACACTTATATCATCTCTCCTTCATTTTTTGCTTCCAGCAAAGCAGCAAAAAAAACTAAATAACTGCCACTCACTTCCACAGGTGAAACACACAGCAGATGGTGCTGATAAAATGTTAGAGCACAGTCTGTAGTGTAACATCTATATTCCACCGCCATCAATTCACTGAGAAGTCATATTTAATCTCCCCAGGTGTGAAGCAACAACACCGAAAGCTAATTGTCCCTAATCCCTTGACAATTATTGAGATGTAAGAAAAACAAAATGCCTGGCAGAAATTATGGGTTAATCAATTAGATTGTAACTATGGCAACAGGCTGTCAGGCTTTAATAGGATATTTCGGGCCCTTTGAGTCAGATTGATCAAGGCTAGGAGCATCCCAAGGTCCTAATTTAGTTGGTGAGATACTTTTAAACGTAATTTAAAGGTACAGGGAAAGGTTGGCATAGATCAATTTAACATGCTGTCCTTGCTGTCCAATTTAACATACTGCAAATAAATACAAGTATGCCCAAGAGAAAATAATAATACCGTTCAAGATCTCAGTTAAATGAGCTCTATCATTTTCTATACAGTACAAAATACAAAGCACAGCAGAGGCTATACAAATTTTGATCCAGGACAAATGCAGATGATAGAGGAATCAATAATGCATATCTATAGAACAGCTGCTTATGAAGCATTTCAAAACCACAGACCTCCAGAGAATATCACAGCAGTGTTAGAGGAACAATCAGAACCATATTAGAAAGTATTATAGCTGTCATCATCATTTTTTTTTCCAAATTTTCCCCCCCAAAAATTGCAGTTCCTCTAGGTGCCACTTGAGACTGGCTCCAAAAAGGAGTCAATCAGAGCATTAAAACAGAGCAAACATGGTTTTTAGAGCATTAAAAAGCACGTTTGCAGCCTGGTACAATTTTTTTTCTGTGAGTGAGTTTCACGTTCTAATAACTCATCTCAGTTAGGGTGTGCCAGCACTGACTGACAGTAGTCTCGATATAGTGAGGCCAATCAGGCCTTACTTCCACTACTCTGAATCATTAAACTGAACCTCTATTTACTGTGAGTGCTCTTGGAGCCTTTCGGAGCATTTTTAATGTATTATCTTACTAACATTATAGTTTGCTGTCTGGTAAAGACCATCCAAGTAGTTTGTGCACCTTTATTGAATGATATTCTAGTATTTAGTCATCCAGGTCATGGTAGTCTAAGGAGCTTGGAAAGTTTGGAAAGCTCTGCTACCTACAGTGCAGTTTTGAGAGCCCTTCCCAGGTGCCTCAACCCCCACTCACATTCTGTGTCAGGTGACCTCAATAGGTCACATGATAAGGCGAGGCAAGGTCTCACTATGGTTTTACCCAAAACCTCTGGTGATAATGACCCACGCCTTTTTTTAACACCTTGGCTCCTGTGATGAATCAGATAATTAAAAGTGAGTCAAAAAGCCTGTTAAGTGACAACCCGGACTAGGGTTTAAACACCTGGGACTCTGCACCATTTGGTTTTACAACTTAAGAAGCTTCTCGAACAAGAGTGAAACGTCTCCAAGAAACTTAAAGTCCAGTCGCTTTCTTTCTAAGCTCCTTTGACGTTCTAGTATTTTATTGGTCTCCTACAAAGTAGGTAATGTGTGGGTCTTTGTATTGGAACTGTTACAAGCCGATAATGTAGCACGCCACCCTTTCATCCACGTAACGTAACTTCTGGCTTCCATAAGTCCTGCATGACACTGGCCAAAATACTTCTGTTGAAGCTTGGAAATAGAGTCCAAAAATAATGGGTAACATCATGGCAGCTATGTCCATCTTTTATACTGTCTATATTTTTTTGTTTTGTTTTTTCCTGACCACAGTTGAACATATTTAGACAAGACAGTGAAGTTTTCAAATATTTCTTGCTAGTCTGGTTAGTATGTGGATATAAATCGTATAGATGCATCTGAGGTCACTGCACTAACATAGCAACCTGTAAAAACACTTTAACATGCTGCAGAATTGACACAGTCAAACATTATATATGAGATAAGTGAATGTTAAATGCTTCACAAAACATAAATACAATGAAAAGGTCCACATAAGTAACTGGCAAATGAAGCCTAGCAACAGTTAGGTCTAAGATGTATTACAATTTAAACAGATGAGTTCTATTACAAAGTCAAACTAACTGCTGTCATGGACTGAAAAATGCTTTTGTGCTTTTTTTTTAAATCTTCCAAGGCCTCTGAATTGTCCTCGCAGCCTTTAAATAACCTGCATGAGATGAACACGGTTCAGGAACACTTTACTACAAGATGAAAGCATTGGCCAGCATAGACATCATGGCATTTTCCTTCTGTTGGGTTCAGACAAATGAGCCATAAAACCAGCCAGTACAGGTTAGGTGTGAGGGCAGAACAGGCATCAGAAGTCAGAAAGACAAAGCTGTTCTCAAAGCTGAAACTGAACAGGGTCATTTGCAGAGATGGGCAGTAACGCGTTACTGTAATCCGATTACTTTTTTCAAGTAACGAGTAAAGTAAGGGATTACTATTGCAAAAAAGTAATTAAATTACTGTTACTTTCCCGTAAGCACGCTGCGTTACTAAACCGTGATTTTGTTTGTTCTCATGACAATGACGTACGAGTGTGTGACGTCCGTGGCAGCAACAGACGTGTGTAGATCAACAATGGATAATATGGAGCGCAGGAGAGAGTACGACCATGCAGCTTAACGCTTCAAAGTACTGACATTACTTTGAGTTTGATTCTGTAAAAAGTGACAAAAACATTAGCATCCTCTGTACACTCTGCATGAGAAGAAAACTTTCTACGGTGGAAAATTAAACTTCAAATCTGAGCAAGCATCTAGCACGCTGCCACGGGAATGTGAAATTCATAGAGAAACCCCCGGATCCCCCCACTGACATGACCGCTGCGGCACCGGGCAAACCTCCGACGGCCCCACTCCTGCTAAACAGGTGAAAATAGATTTAAGAGCGACAGGACGTAGTGCCGCTGAATCTTTGATTTTATTTATTGTTTGCTGTGTTTTACTTGCATCTATTTGAAAGAGTGAGTGTAAACAC
>VVHJ01055181.1:0-10473 GCA_015107715.1 Tylochromis polylepis
TCAGATTAGCCCCTTACGCATCAGATTTATTTATACAGTCACTCTCTTTCACGCCCAGATCCTGTGCAGGAGTTGACAGTTTTCAGGTTAATCCCAGCTGAGTGTTACACAAGCTGGTGTCTTTTTACATTATCACTCAATGCTTAACATCCCTATGTCAGCTCACTGAAGACAGCGTTAAGTATATGCCATAGAATCAACACTTGTGCAGTTCGTATTCCTTAAAGACACTATAACTTCATGTGGAATGTCTGCAGATGTGAGCAATCATATACTAGTGTACGTCAAAAGGCTCTGAGTCGTTGTGATGCCAATGGTATTCTATGGGAAAGATTAATCTTGTTCAAGCACGGAGGCATTCATAATGAACAACTGTGAATGGAGCCAGCAGGCCTAAGGATGAAAAATTTGTTGTACTGCATTGTGCTATAAAAAAAGCAGTTGTTGTACTGTAAATGTCAGTGGCAATGCCTGAGAGAGAGCGATCTGTAATAGATGAAATATATGAGGATAAATACTTCCTGCTTCCTCACACATTTGCACTCTTCCAGGTTATTGTTCTCTCTTATACTATGTCCTACTGCAGGCAAACCTGAAGCTATATTTAGAGACAAATCAAATATTGCACACATTACCATTTTGGCTCAATACACGGGACAGACATGCTTCAACTTTAAAAATGGATACTTTTGTCTTCAAAGTTGATGTCATGTCCCCAACTGCAGGAAATGATGTTCCTGCTCTCCAACATGCAAGCCTTGCTATGCACTGTGAAGCTCAATGTGTCTGTCAAAGCTTCGATCAATATTCCTTTAGATGTGTTAAGGAGTGCTCAGGCTGAGGCAACTATGGATGAGTCAGAGTTGATTCATATCCACTAGGGCCCTAGAATGAAGGATGATGTATTCTTAGGTAGCATTTGAGTGGCCATGCTAATGGGCTGATTGCCTTTTATTTAAAAGGGAGTGTAATTCTGTTGTAATGAGCAATTTCTGTAATCAGCAGTAAATGCTGATAAAGCCCTGTATTCAGACATGTTTATCCCTGAATCGATGACAGCGAAAGAAGACAGAGCAAACGCAATCAGCTTCCATTCTCCAAAGCCAATACTCCTGCAGGGAAACTGTCTTCAGCTAGAATTTCATCTGTTGTCTGCTCTGTGGGCAGAGTGTACATGCATTTCTGTACTTGTGTGTGTGTGTGTGTGTTCTACAGCGCCAGTGGCTACTGTCAGCTCAGTGCCTCATGCAGCTCGTTTCATGTGCCTGCCGCTGGCTAAAACAAAGCATTAACATTGGCCTGCAGTTGCCTCAATTTATTTTCAAAGAACAATGACAGAGGAGGAACAGTCTTATTTAATGTTTATTTCATGATACATGGTGTGGGTGTTCAGAAGTGGGAAGCGGCTTGGCTTGTTTGAGAGATTGCCTGCATTTGAGGATGAGTGTGTGTACATGGGTAAGTGCATGTCTGTATGTTTGTGCATACAAGTGTATGCCTTGGCATGACAGCAGATAGCTGCAGGAGAATAAGCTATCAGAAGAACCTACAGCTTGTTAGTCCAGAATGGAGGTTGTGTATGAAAATGGATGTGAACGCAGAATGCAGAAGAAAACCTGCTACTGAGGCTTTTTCTAATGGTCCACTGGCCTTATCTTGTCCAAACCAGAATAATGGAATCAAACTTAAGCTATGACTAATAGCGCTGTTTTATTTGGCACTGAATATTTTTTCTTTTTGAAGGAAGTACAAGCTGAGGAATAAAGTGAATTTTAGAAGCATTTTTATGTACCAGATACATACAAATCAACAGCTCTGAGATTTGGCCTAGAGGTAAAAAAGAACTCTTCTATCATAAATTTGTGGCTTACAAGCCTGCTGTACATCTACAATACTTCTTTGTTGTATTTGTTTAATATAGTCATTTTATTTTTCATGCAGTAATAACTCAGAAGTTATGTTTAAATGTTCCTGGAAACTCCTGGAGACCTTTTTAAGCACCCATACTAAACACTGTATTATCACCTTATTTCTAAAACTAGGAGATTTGCTTTGCTTTTAATGCTCTGCTAAATCATTCTTCCAATTTGGTTCACAAAGACATTAGACAAATTACCAAATTAGTGTGCTGTTACTTCTGTTATTGGGGATTTTCTGATATTTCTGATATGTGCAACACAATGAAAGCCAGCCAAAGACACAGACCTAGAATCTCAGCTGCATACAAAAACTATGACACAATCAGGAACAACTGAACTCTTCAATATTTGTTATTTTAACCCCACTGTCTAAACTATATCTGAAAAATTTATATTGCACTACTTCTGATGTGTTAACAGAAACTAAACAACACACTATTTTCCTCCAAACCTTCATCCAGCAAACCTCTCGGCTTTAAAGGAAAACCCCGGCTGTGCAGCCCTGGCCAGTCAGTCAGTGAAATTTGCCCCATTAGTGATGCTGGTGACTTTTTCCGTTTTTAGCCTGTGGTGATGGTGCTGTGTATTGCAATCGATTGAGTGTTTCTTGTAAACCTAGTGGAGTTTTTACTAGAAATCTGATCATTTACAAAAGATGCTGTAAGTGAGTATTCATCTAGTGGCATTGCTAGTGAGTCACAGTATTTCAAAGAATGCACAGTCTGACATCTTTGAGATAAAAATCAATAGGTAGATAAATTTACACCCGCCCTTTTTTTTTGCATGCTAATCTAGAAGTTTTGAAACATGAAGAAGTACAAGAAAATTTTGGACTTCAGCCTGGTTTTTTGCATGCTGCTTGGATAAAGTTCTTAACATTTGTCAGATCACTGACAACTCTATTGGGTCATAACAATGTCCCTGTTTGTCATAACACAAGAAGAAAGTCTTTGTGAATAGCTTTTCACCTTCCCTATAATTCCCATTAATATTCCCATATTTCATTCATGCCCAGTTTGCAAAGTTATTGCGCACATTGTCAGAAGAAATTACCCATTTATTAATATTTGTAAACATAAAACCTGCTGTAGCAAAATACTTATTTACTGTGTATGTCTAGTATATACAGTACCACAGTTACTTTATGAACTCTACTATAGTGTTTATACTAGAGACTAATTTTTTATTATTATCTTGTTTTTATTAAAGAGTCTTTGGATATTTGCTTTAGGTGGTACAACTTCAATTATCCTGTGCTGGATCAATGCAGGCTATTTAATTTTATATCAGCCTGTTCAGCTGGAAATCTAAAATATAATTGGAGTGCTAGGTGTGTGCGTATAGGCTGTTTGTGTTTGCTTGTGTGCGTTCTTCAAGTTGAAGTGTGCCACCTCAGTATGTGTGCTTGTAAGAAATGATGCGGTTGTCACACTCGTACTGTTACCTGGTGAGAAACTGTGCCCAATGGGCAGACTGACATGGACATGTAAAGCAGCTTTCCATCAAAACGCATAATGCTAACACACCCAAACTCTACAAGAAGATACGGTAAAAAAGAAAAAAAAAAGAGAGAGAGAGAACGTGTGTGTTAGTTTTTGTGTCCCTACATAGTGTGTATGTGTGCATCTCATGTACCTGTTTGTGTGCATGGTCGTAGGAGTTGATGTGGTTGTCAAACTCCTGGTGTCTGAGGTACTGCTTGTCACACAGCTCACAGTAGAAAAGAGCCTTCAGATCCTCCACCGAGCAACCCAAAGCCCTCTCTGTGCATTCCTGGAGAAAGAGATGGAAAGAATGAGTGAACATGTTGGACGGATCAGGAAAGAGAAATGAGAAAGACTCAAGCTAGAGGCATAAACAGACAGCGATATAAAGGGTTAGAGAGGTAGAGATAAAGAGCAAGAGGAGTCGGATGGGGGGGGACATGAGAATGGAAGATTGTTAGCCATTTAGAGGAAATCTGCATCCCAGAGAAATCAGCAATAATAGCCTCTGCATGTGCTCTACATAAAACTGTTAAACGGCTTCCCATTAAAGTATGTTGCCTTTGCTGCCACTGCTGGAGGCTGGACAAAGCCACTGAAGCCCTGTGCTCATGGCAACTTGAGCCTGGGGACACATTTAATACAGCCGCTATAATAGAAACTTGTGTATGTGCAAAAATGGCAAATAGTCTGAATCTCTCTGCGAGGTAACCGATGTTTGACAGACGACAAAAAAACCTCTCTAAAAAACTGAAGCATCTGAAACGCACAACTTAGACTTTTCGTATAGACAAATACACACAAAGACATGCAGGTAAATAGCACATGGATAGAGATAGAGATACACAACCACTATGCAAATGGCACATGGACCTTAGGGAGTAAATCGCTTGTCTGCATGCTCACATCAGCCAGAGGGCCTTTTTTATGGTCTGAATACATGCACAGTGTTGTGTACAATAGATGTGTATGCTTCCTTGTGTGTGTCTGTGTATGTGTTGAGGAGTGTGTGTGCATTCATGCCATGCTCTGCTTCAGAATGTAATTTCCCTGAGGCTAGGGGCTGCCAATAAACACTATTGAATTCTGTTCTACACTGACATGATGGGAATTTAATTTGAGGTTGTCACTTCTTTCTCTCTCTCTCTGCTTCTTTCCTTTCCTTCTGTCCATCTTCTATCTCTCGCTCCCTCTCTTTTGTAGCACTTATTCCATCCCCGCCTTTTTATGCTCTTCCTTCAAATCACTCTTCTTCTCTTTCACTTCACACCCCCTTTCATCCCCTCTATTTGCCTTTTTCTCCCTTTCTGGCATCCTCTTTTTTTTCTGTTTGAGTCCCGGGTCAGGCAGTGACAGAGTCTATTGGCCCCAATTTGTTTCAGTAATATGCCTGCACACAGGAACAGAGGTGAGAGGAAAAGAAGGGGAGGATAAGAGTGCAGGCAAGAGGAGAAATAACCCCTGCCTGCCTCACAAACACACATACAGACTCTCACAAGCACCTCAGCGTTATTGCCAGTTAAAATCATCATTAAGCATTATTTGCTACATCCAGGTACTTTACTCACATACATTAACCTGCAAAAGAACTTGCCCTTCCTCTGGCCATGCAGGAATTTATCCAGTATGTGTGAAGGGTAAGGGAGGCTGAAGGACAGGGTGGTAGAACTCTCCTATACTAAAATCAACAGAAAGGTAACTAATATACATTGATCCTGTGACGTTCCAAGAGTGCATGGTATTGATCTGCCTCGCTGGCTTAAGTCACTGCAAGAAAACGATCCAATCACCCGGAGCAGTGCTCATTTGAGTGCTGCCGGTGTGATAAGATTGAGATAATGAATACTGTGAATTTGTCAGCTGTAGGGCTTATGCAAGATTACATAGGAACCGTGTAAGTGAATGTCAGTGGATGTGTGTACATGCGAGGTTTTGTATATTTCTGTGCACTTGCTTTTCCCAAACCCTTTCTTCTCACCTCTCTGATTCTGTCAGGATAATTACTTTTAACAATGAGAAAAATATATATAGAAAGACATGAGAAAAGGTGTGAATGCATCAAAGCAGAAACGTGCGCTTGTGTGTGTGTGCGTGGGCTAACTCAGAGGCCATTTGCTTATGTCAGAAGCATCTTAGCAAGTGACTGCCTGTTTTTCTGCTGAATGCTGAACTCAAGTGCGCTAGCTTTCATTTGATTTAAATGTGCACATCTCATACAAGTTTCCACTATGGGTACTCTTATAGAAATACATCTACATAGTTAGCCCCCTCCTATACACACACAGTTATACATGCACAGTCACACATAGTGTGTCAACTTGATATACCGGTGCCAAATTAATCTAGACCTCAATTTACCTCACTAGCATGAATCTGTTTGCAGAATAAGCACAATTGATGTATCTGCAGACCTGAATGGACAGTGATTGTTTGCATGATTATGCGTGTGAGTGTTTGTGCAGGGCTGTGAGAATCCATGCTTCTTTTTTTTTTGCGCTTATCCACAGTTTGTAGGAGAAGTGCCAATTTATCCCTTTTTATAGCTGAAATTGTGCCACAAATAGGAGTCGTTTTGGACCATGACCAGAGTTTCAGACACACAGTTTAATGTCTTTGAGCTGCTGTGGAAATGAACAGGTCACGCTTAAAGTGTTTTACAGACGTGGTCTGTCAGCATTTGAGAATATGTGCACTGGAAACTAATGATATACAATATATTCATGAAAAATGTCCCAAAACATGAATATCCTTTTGGGAACATCTGGGAGTTCTATAGATTTAAACTGTGGCAGCACCTTTTCTGATTCACTGCCATCATTAGTTCATCAGTCCAGACTGCCCCCCCCCCCCTCTTTTTTTTTTGATGACTCCTATGGTATGTAAAATCAAAAAATGCTCATTAGCAGTGAACATGCTGCACTGAGGCTTGTGGAGATGATTTTTAAGTAACCATAACTACATTTTTTTAAATTCTTCATCTCTGAGTTGACCTTCAAAACTGCTGAACAGCACCATAAATCAAATGAACCATTTGATAATATGCTTATCATGTCACGGTCCTGGGTCATGCGACCCAATGTTTTGAGTTTCATTGTATTTTGTTATTTGTTTATGTTCTAGTTTCATTTTAGCTCATCTAGTTAATTTCCATTATGCCTAGGTTGCTGTTACAGTTCATTGTTCGTTAGATTCCCCTTATGTCATCACCCCTGTGTTAAGTCTTCCTTGTTGTCTAGTTTGTGTCATGTCTGCGTCTCATCATGTTTCCTGTTTATTCTGAAAGTCTTGTTTCTGTGTTCTGTGCTTAGTTTACACTTCCCCTGTGGTGTCGTTATGTTCATTCTTGTCAGCTGTTTCCTCATGTGTCTCCACTTCCCCTGATCACCTCTTGTGTGTATTTAAGTCTTTTGTCTCTTACTGTCCTTTGTCGGGTTGTCTGTGTTACCACCTATGTGTTCATAGTCACAGTCACAGCCATCGTCATAGTGTGTCACAGTTTTCCTAGTTTTAGTTTTCCTAGTTTAGATTCTAGTTTAGTTTCACCGCAGTCTTTGCTGCTTTATTTTGCCTTCATGTTATCAGCCACAATAAAGGCTTGTTTTCTGTTTTGCAACTCAGTTTTCGTCTCCTTCAGTATCTGCATTTAGGTCCTCCTCTCACTCTCCAGACCGTGACATATCACTGTCATAATGTAACTCTTACATCTTGACACTGATTTGAACTCAGGTGGAACCATGTCAAGGACAAAGAGGTAGCTGGATGAACCTATGAGAACAGGTTTTTAGGTAATTAATTCACAAGATTTCCAGCTAAAGACAGCTATAGGATAGTTCACTCACTGAGCTGAATTACAGCAGCAAACCATGCAGGCCATAATGAGAAACTTCTTGCAGAATAATTAGCTCTCTTTAAAAATACAAAATGGACTTGGTGATTCACAATGAAGCATTTGGCATATCTTTGAAATATATTATAACTGAAATATGACTGTCTGAAACCCACTTGAGCTAATTTCAGTAGGATAGTTAAATGTTTTGAGTCAACAAAACAAATTTAAGTGGTGTATGCATAAGAGTGTGTGTGTGTGTGTATGTGGTTATGTATTTTGAAAAATCAAAGAAAACTCGGGCTGAAAACACTTTACTTGAAGCTTTCATTTTATGCTCGGCGTGGTAAACAGTGGGAGAAATAGTCTGTAGTCATTTACAATTTGCTGTCTGCATGACTGACATGACAATTTGTTATGATTTAATCAAATGCATTATAATAAAGAATTAAAATCTCGTTCGCTGCCTACTGCCCTCGAGCTAAATTGTTTCTCTCTCCTCACTGGTCACTTTCTTGTAAGTTGTAATTAAATATTGAACAACATTCTTGTGGATTCAACTTAGTGATAGAATGAAGAATGGTTACATGCTTTTGCGCTGATATTATATTAAAGTCATACCGTAACATTATTTTGAGAGCTTTTTGCTTCCTTGATCTAATGTAAAACTGGTCATGACCTCCTCCAAGGACATCTTGAATTCACTGCCAGGATTATGCAAAAACTGCCAGGGAAGTTTCCAGGTGGCGCATGGATGACGGAAAAACATTAATTTTTGATAAGGATCAAGCGATGAAGCCAGTCACACTGTCTTGTGAACAGGCGTGCCTATTTACAGCTGCTTGGGGCCCCGGGCCCAAAGGGGGACCACAGATTTTATCCCTCCCCAATCTGCAATGACATTTCAGTGGGAAAACTCCCTAATGGTGGCCCTGCTTAGGGTGTGTGCTAAGAACACCAGTTGTTTCAGATTGTGAGCCTGTGTTACTGAGCTCTAATAGGCTTTATTGTACGTTGCTATTTGATGTTATTCCTTGTTGTTTAGATCTTGCACATGGTTATTATTTTTTAACAACCCAGTATGACATTTGATCAGGATATTGGCATTTGTTGAAGTTGGCACCCACTGTGTGCCTCACTAGTTAAAACTGTAGGCTAAATTTGATAAGAAACACTTTTTTATTTTATTGAAGAAGTGGAATGGCCAAATAAAAAAGCAGTATGTTTACACTTACCACATGATACCCTGAGATATGCACACAGCCAACACAGAGATGTTGATATAAAAATATTGTAATTGTATTTCTGCAGATTTCGGAAGCAATTTATGTACTTTGTTACTTTATTTTCTACCTCTCTCTTTCTCTGTATATTCGTCAGTGTGGTTAAAAATGAATGGGAATAGATACAAATCCGAGTGGAGAGCACTTGAACAGCATTGGTAAACGAGTGCAAATTTTGCATCTCCTCAAAATTATTAGGCATTTTGGCTCGGACCTACTCGAATGTAACTGATCAGATGTGATAACTGTTAACAGCACAGCAACACAAGCTTTAATCGCAATCCTGGTTCAGTGTGAAATTCAAAAAATAGGGCGAAACAACACTCATGCATGCATAATAAATCCACGACGAGAGAGCGAGAGCGAGCCTTGTAGCAACACAACTGATAGAAACAGATTCTCTCTGTTCAAATATATTAACTTCCACTGAAGAGAACTTCTACTGCAGGGGGTGGAGGAAAAATATGGTAAAAACTTCATGAGTATGACCAACTTTGAAGAAACTATTGTTATAGAAATTACAGTCACAGTGCTGCTACAGACACAGAGCATAAAAAATTACATGCCAATTAGCAATTTTCTCTTTATAAACCCCATATATTCATGTGTCGGGTTGCTAATTCCGCTTCGCTTATGCATGCTGTCTGTGATGATGCTTTAATCTTACTATTAAAGCCTCTATTTTAATGTTTCAATAATGTGCTGTTGTTTTTTTTAATTGACTTATCCAGCAGTGAAGCATATTAAGTGTATACATATAAAAGGACTGATCACTTTAGTGTCAGCTGATGCACCTGTTTGTGTGTAAATTTGTGTATGGCCTATATGGAGCATGATATCCAAAAGTGCTCTTTCTCTTACTGGCTGAATTCTTTTTCCTTTTCTCGTTTGTTGTGGAGATTTTAGACTTTTCAGCGGAAAAGAGAAGAAAAGAAGACGAGGTGAGGAGCAAAAACTATGACAAACAGACATATGACTTTACAGAACTTCGAATTGTTACCTCTGGTTTTTGAGAACAATTCAATAAATAATTCAAAAAGGTTTATCAAGCCCAATTAAATCTTTAATTATCTTCCGCTATAATTATCGCCCTAACTTAGCAATGGTAATGAACAGAAAAAATGAATTGAAATTAAAAATAATTCAGCACATTTGTTTGCCTTCTGCTTCGCTCTGCTCTCTTAAACTGTTTACATTAATCTGCCACTCTTTTTTTCTCTCTACCTGTGTCTAAAGTGTTCCTGTGACATATTTCCGTCAGATGCGTTCACACTCGCACAAGTGCCTGGCAGTTCAGTGTGGTTTCTTGCCATTTTTTCGGTAGCCAGTGACAGTTGTTGACCCGAGGCCTAAATTACTCATTACAGTAATGACCTGTAAAGCTCAGTGGCAGACATTTTTTGTGCACAAACATGAATGCCAAGCAGGATAGCCGAGTGTTAATGAGCCAATATTTGCAGCATCTCCCTTGACTGCCTTTAATATGCGTGCGTGCTCTGTGCTACCCACCCATTTTTCCATTTATTGTGCGAGTACCTATCTACGTCCTGGCTTTACTGTGTTTTTGTCTGTGTGCAACTGTCTGATGTTGTTTGTACGTGTGTTTGTTTGTCTTTGTTTACTCCAGATCGTTACTGCCAGTTAGAGGTATGGCCAAAACAAGTAGATCGAATAACCACAGCCAAAATCACAGATGTGTTGACCATACATATGGTCATTAGGGTTTTTTCACAGCCAAAAGGACAGATGTTTTAGTACCAGTGAGTTTCATAATCTCTCAAACTACCAGCAACTTCTGCTAAAGAGAAACTAGAAAGGCTAAAATATTTCAGAAAGTGAGACTCCAGCAAATAAAAGCACAATGTGTATTCCAGTAAACTTCTGTCAGGTGTGCCATGATTCATTGTTTTTTTGTTTGTGTGTGTGTGTGTGTGTGTGTGTGTGTGTGTGTGTGTGTGTGT
>VVHJ01055184.1:0-10579 GCA_015107715.1 Tylochromis polylepis
GGTGACGCACATGTGAAGGGTAGGCCGTCCCATTTCTCAGCCTCGCACTTCTCGCTCTTTAGAGGACACTTCCTACGTGGAGCGCGAAGGAAGCATCCTACATAGAAAGCGTCCTAGGTTTTGGGAAAGGACCAGTGTCTAGTCCGTGCCTCTGTCGTGTGCTTCCTGTTTTACTTTGAAAGTCTCATGTCCTTCGTCAGTGTGTCTAGTTTTGCTTCCCCTTGTCTTGTCATGTTTGATTACTCCCAGCTGTGCTCTCCTCCTGTGTCCCATTCCCTCGTTATCCCTCAGTGTAGTTAAGCACTGTGTTTTCCTTGCTCTGTGTTGTGTTGTACTGTCTCTGTGCTGTGTTTTTTCCTTGTGCGTCTGGTAATATTCTACTTCTCTGTTTCCTGGTTTTGTTTTCTAGTTTGAGCCTTATGTTTTGAGTTCCTAGTTTAGTTCTCTTGTATTTTCATGTTCTTGCATCCTCCAGCAACAAAAGCTGCGCTTTGAGTTAAAGTTTGCGTTTCCGTGTTTTGAGTCTGCGATTGGGTCCTTCGCTGCCTGCCTGAACACAGCGTATCATGACACATGCATACCTGGGTTGGCTAAGGATTTGACTTCAACCTTCAATGTTAGTGCCTAAGATCAAAGTTGACCTTGAAAAAAATTTCAAGAAACCATATCGAGTAATATAATCATATTATAGAAAGTGCACGGAGAGCTCAATGCAACACCATCCATCCATCCATCCATCCATCCATCCATCCATCCATCCATGCATTGATAGACAGATGGTGGTGTTTTAATTTTCTTTTCAGTATGATGTCATGTAATGTCACAATGATGTCATAAAGTCTCACAAAATCACACACTGCTTGCATACATATTAAAATCTCAACTTTACAGCTTCTAGAAGCGATTTCAGCCCCATAGGGGCACAGATAATCAAGTAGACCATTTTAATAAGTAGTGCTCCAAGGTCATAGGTCAAAGGTCAGGGTCACACAAATTAGAAAAAGGCTCAATTTCCATACGATCATCAACAAACTTTAAAGCAATATATTAGTCACTTGGGGACGTGAGCACTTTCTTTCCTTGAGCTCTTTAAAACATTTTTTTTTTCAATACACATTATATGACTTCACAATGGCACAAAAAGGCTAATACACTACAGCAGATTTCAGTATTACTAATACTGACATCAGCACAAATGTTCTATGAAAACAATGCCGGTGCCTTTATTGGGGATTCCTATACTACCAATGTTAACATCAGCATAAATGAGCTATAAAAAAAAAAATGTCGACGTCATGGTATTGTAATAAAAACGGGCTGACATCAGCACGTTGTAATGAAAACATCATAAAACATCAACGTTTTAGCATAGCCCTTGCCCTTCGGGGGCAGTCGCACTCCATGAGTGCTCTTGTTTTTACTGTGGACTCTGGATGACAATTGTTTTTCTTTTTGTTCATTTTTAATAGGTATTTCCTGCAGCTGTCTTGCTTTAGCCTTTTTTACATTGTATTTTGGCTCTGACTGTTGTTTTATATTCATTACATGTACTGGTGTTTTGTATTTTTTTTCCTTCTTTCTTCAGTCATTAATGTGCTTTGTTTAGTCTTTCCTCGTAGTGATGCACAGAGCCACCTGTTACTGGTTTCCTTGGGTTCTAACTCATGTTCTTCTTTATGTAGGAGCTCCAGTATTATTTCTGACTCACTGGTTTATTAAATAAACTGTCTCTGCCTGTCTGTGCGCTTTTACTATCAGTTGGTAATATAACAAAGTTCATAGAGGGCTGCAGAGGTTGTCTATTCGTCCTTGCCTGTCATCAAAAACAAGACGGTTATGTTGGGAACAAAACAAGAGTTTAATTGATCTGAATCTGGAACCATCCCAGCATCTGTTAAACATGCCAGTTACAAGTTAATGAGACAACCTTTTTCCCTCTTGAACTACAAAAGCAGGTAGTGTGCACTTTCTGTGGTGAGACAGAAAGTAACTGGAGGTTGAGGTTGCAGACAAGCAATTACCATTTGCCTTTTCGTGGACGAGTCACTGCGCCTCGAATAATAATCCTGCTTTTCCTCCATTTTACTAATAACGCACCCTCTTCAGATGGCCATACCTCACCACACTGCAGCACGTTCTTTTACCTGAATATGCCAGTTTGTCAGTGCCGCTGGCGTCTTAAATGTTTGTACAGGCTGCTGATTTTCGTAAACCCAACAAAGCAGGGTTTTTTTGTATTTAAACTTAACCAGTGAGTGAAATCAAAACAAATCAGAATTATGAATTATGGTGTCTAGGCATCCAGTGTTGCCCCAGCCAGTACGTCAATGCACCAGTTCCAGTGCGTATCTTATACACACCTCTGTGCGGTATTGGCATCTAACAGAACAGCAAAATTTGATGCCTTAATACAAATTCAGCAGACATGTAGTTTTTTGGGGGTTTTTTATCCCAAGAATCTCTAAAACAAGAGACTGCCAACCTGTCCAGGATGTTCCTTGCCTTTCGCCCTATGACAGCCGGGATAAGCTCCAGCCCTCCTGCGAGCTTGAATTGGATAAGCAGTTTGGAAAATTGATGGATGGATGCCATATCTACCTTTACTGAGAAGTTTTTTTTATATTTCCTTAGGACAGCACCAGTAGCGTGGGTCTGAGCTTTCATTCAGTCCATGAAATCTGCCATACTTCACAGGGCTGCCGTGAAAGCATGAGCGGAGAGTAAACGGCTCTCCAGCATTTCATTTCATTTCTAACTCTCTTCAACATGTTTTGCCCCCGCACAGCTTTCTGTCCTTCTGAGCCTACGGTTGCTTTTCTCTGCCGTCTTGTTGCCTCCTTCGCTTCTTACCTGCATCGTTTTTGAGTGTTGGTGCAAAACATCTGCTATGAAAAACTGACGCGAAACCTGAAATTTACTTTTGACTTTTGAATAGCAAGTAGACTGACTTAGCCTCAGGTCATGATATCTGTCCTTCTCCTCTTCCCTCTGTCCTCCTCTGTGGCGTCGCTCTCTCTCTCTCTAGTTGTCGGCACTGACCTGTCATGTTCTGACTCTCTTCTTAAACATACATGAAGCGTGTCCCCGAGAGTCGAGTTAACAGTCGGAATAATTTAGCGCCATGGAATAGCCAATGAGAGGGCGAGCTGAGAACGGGGATTTTAAAGCGGAGGGTCGAATTTACTGCGTAATTATACCAACAGTCTGTTAATGGTTCTGCCTGGAGTAATGGTGGCGCTAATGTTATTCTGTTCTCTCGTCCTCATCGTCTGACCAATTATGTGACAAGCCTTCACAACACATGCTGGCTGGTCTTTCTGAGGGACTCCATCCTCCCTTAACCAACATCGCTCTAAAATACAGAGGAAAAAAACCCACCACAACAGTGAATACACAATGGTGTTAGAAATTGTCGAAATTAGCATACTGTGTTTTAAAAGTGGGCTCATTGTCTGTACTTGATTTTAGGGCCTTTTTTGTGAACTTTCAAGGATTTTTTTTTCTTCTTTTTTTTTTTTAATTTGCTTTAGGTAAGCTGTTTTTAATTTATGGCCCTGGTACTTGGCAAACAGCACACACATAATAAGCACAGATGCCTACTAGGTATGCATTAAAAAATAAAAGCACATCCTTGTTCCAGGCTTCAGAGGTGCCTGTCTTACATTTTCTCTAAACAATATGAGCTTCTCTTTCAGTGTTTTCCCCATTGTTCATTAGACCGATTCGCATTCCCTTTGTGTTTCTTCATTGCCCAAAACCCAATTTCCTTGTCTCTCAGAAGTAAATGCCTTTGTCTTTTTACAGTAATCTGGTGCATCAGATACATTTGTTATATATATTTTTTTTTTCTTCAGCAGAAAATAGGTTCGTGCTTGTTTGGTTTTTTTCTGTGTTCTTTGGTTATTGTGCTTCTTGGGCTGAACCTGACTATTTGAATACTCGGTCAGGTGAGTTTTCAGTTTCAGGATTTAGATGCACACTTGTTCCAAATGTGACTCCAGCTCACCTCACTGTTTCATGCTTAGAAACGTCGTTATTAGATTTCTCCTACTCCTTTAGTGGCTGCAAATCTAGTGACTTTTTGAGCAAACAGTTGCCAGTGCTGTCCTGGGAGCGGGGGTCTCGTCCTTCAGTCCTTCCGCCGCAGGCGCACCGACTTCAGTGTCTGCTCCGGTCAGTGAGCGGCACAGAGCAGCGGCAGTGAACGAGCTGTTTGTTCATACACGGTATTGTCTTGTGGTTTGTTACCCACACAGAGGTTGTGTACTCTGTACTGTGAAAGAAAAGGATAACAAAGACATGTTGTCACCAACTTTTTCTTGCTGCTCATCGTTTAATTTTGCTGAAATCGCAGAACAGCTGATTGCTGAACTTATTTTTACCTTGATTGGTGTCAGACAACATTGTGGATAGGACTACCTTTTGGGGACAATAAACAATCCTATTATTATACATTAAAAAAATAAACATTTAGAGGAATTACTTAGCTGTGGGTAAGATTTGGGTATGGGGTTAGACCACACATCGGGGAAACTTTTGCCTGGGGGTCTGAATCCCCTGGTACACCGTCTCACCCTGACCCCTGACAGCCTCTAAGAGATCAATAGGAGGCGGCATTATGCTGAGAAGTTTCAAAGCACAAGCAGTGGAACTGAGTTAAGCAGGAGGGACTGCCTGCAGTCAATTACTCATGCAGCAGCGCATTTCAGCCTGCCGGCAAGAGCAGCTGGCTAATTCATGTTGATGTAGAGTTTAGGTAGATTTTTTTTGTATGTTTTATGTTAGCGTTTTGTTCATTTTGTATTTTTGTCATTACTGTAAGGTTGTAACAGTGTTTACATTAAACTATGCAATTGTGCCCCTTTGTGGTAACACTTCATAATAAGTATTGCTCATTAACAATCTGACATCTCGCAATTAATTGATGGTATCTGGTAGTCATTATTACTGCTCAAATTTGTGTTTTTTAAAACTTTTTTTATTAACAGTTTACTAGTTTTTACAATAACAATTGACGACAGCTGGTTTACAAATGCCCTTCAGTTAATGAGCTGTTTCATTTCAGTGTTTCTTAACAGAGCCTCTCTCATCTCCTGAAATCCAATATTGTCAAAACCAAAACCAGCTTTTGTAGCTGACGGTATGTAGCAGTGGATTTTTTAATTTATCTTTTTTATTCTTTTGTTTCCATTTTTTTTGTGATTTCACACAATTTTCAAATCTCTCCGATGTTATAGTTGGGTGGAAAATTGACTCCTCCGATTTAATGTCATTCATGGATTCTGTCATTCTCCATCACGTTTGCCTCTGCTCCTCCATCTCTCCAGTTCTTATACAAATCTCCCCCTTTCTCTCTTCTTGTACTCCTTTTAACTTTTGCCATGTCTCTAATTTTTGTTAATCTGTTTTCTTCATCTTTTTACTCATTAAATTACCCCCCCACACACACACACACCACCCCTCCGTCCAGCATTCATTCCATTCATCTATCTGTTCTACTCTGACCATCTCTGCCCTCCATCTCGGCTCCTCTGAGAAACACGGCCACAAAGACATCTGATGTGCCGTGCTTGCATGTAAATTGGATAATTGGATTTGGACACAATGCATAATGATGGTATTCAGGAAGAAAGGAAGGAAAGAAGGAAATGTGGGATATGAGAAAACATGAAAAGAAGCAGGAGAAATGGAAGTATTGAAAGAGACGGGAAAAGTCTAAATGAGTGTTAATGCATTTGAATGCATCAACACACAAGTGGAGGCGATGAATACGAAGTTAAAGACCATAAAATGAAAGAAAAACCTATTTTATGTAAAGCGTGCACCATCATGAGCATTTTCTGGAAGTGTTACCTTCTTGCTTCCCTTCACGTTTACTTTGCAGCAGAGTGTGGGATGGGAATTAGCACCTCCAAGTCTGAGGCCCTGGCTCTCCGCTGTAAAACGGTGGAGTGCCCACTCTAGGAGGAGGATTAGTTCCCACCCCAAGTGGAGGAGTTCAAGTGTTTCTGTTTGTTGTTAACACGGGAAAAGGGGACGGGCGAATGCCTGATGGAGCGGTGCCGCATCGGCAGTGATGTGGATGCTGTAGTGAAGAAAGAGCAGGTCAATCTGCATTCCTACCTTCATCTACGGCCGTGGACTGTGATGGCAGAAAGGATGAGATTGCAGATACAAGCAGTCACTCGGAGTTCGGACATTTGGGCGTGACTCAGATGATAGCTGTTACTCCTACACATCAAAAGGAGCCAGCTGAGGTGGTTCTGGCATCGGACTAGCCCCCCGGTGACAGAGCTGGATTAAGTTGCTGGGAAACGGAGCGCTGCTTAGGCTCGGCTATTTGATTTTACAGGATTTCTTAAGCACTAATCGTTGCTTTGTAGATACTTGAGCCTAATTTAGGGGTAGTAATAAAAGCCCAACAAACAGACTTTGCCCCAGGGCTCACTCAGAGGTTAATATAAATGCAGTACTAATTTTTAAAATATTTCCATTAGACGCTCCTCTGTTCCGTTTCCCTGTTTCTGTATTTACAGCAGCGTCTCGTATGCGTCGTTATGAAACGGCCTTTTCGGCCATTTACACATCGCAGCATTCGCGTGACCTCACAGTGTAAGCGGATAACTACGACCTGCCTGAGAATGAAGGAGGACAAGAAGAAACTCGGCGTGGAGCCGCTAACAATCACATTACCTGAGATGTAATTTAATCAGTGAGGAATTGAAGGCCTCACTTAGACTCACCTTCTCGCCTCAGCTGAAGAGCACAGAGCAGATGCTGCTGATGTGCAGTTGACTCGGTGCATTTGCCACATGTTAAATTACCGGTTGTCAGAAAACGGGGAGCAGATCTCCTCTGGCCCTGTGACTTCCGCCACCATCACCGTGAAAGCTGTCAACTCCGCGAAACGCGCGCACACACACTCTCACACATGATTGCACTCGCCCGTTATCCTTGCTGCGACCTGTCCTATCAGTGCTAATGAAGGTAGTGCGATGATGGCAGCGAAGTGCTAATATGAATGTGTGCGCTTCTGTTTTGTTTGTGCATGTGTGTCCAATACAAGAGCTGCCACTCCTGCTTATAAACATGTAAATGGAGCTGTAAAAGGAACATTAAATTCCTCCCGATGCTGTTTGATGTTGAAATAGCTACTCTTATTCTGCACTCAGTGCTCTCTTTCCTCCCCTCCTTGCTCTTTCCTCCTCCCCTCAGCATCTTTCTCTTCCCCTTTAATTATCTCTCTGCTCTTCCCTGCCTCTGCATCACTTCATGTTTCCTCTGTCTGTCTCTGTCGTTTTCTCACATCCTCTTCAGCTGTTTCCTCTCTCTTTGCCCCTTAGCTCCTTGTGTCCTTCCCTTTCCTCCTTTTCTGTCCTCCTCCCCTCAGTTTCCTCCATCTCTCCTTAACTCTTTCCCTCTCTCTTTGCTCCAAACAGTTACTTCCTGTCTTCATTCTCACCCTCTCTGTTTTGTTCACATTGCCTTGTACTCTCTCACTCTGACCTACTCTCCTTCCCAGACGCTGCTCCATTTCAAGCACTTTATTACATAATTATGCAAATTAAAACTAATTTACAGACACTCTATTACACCGTTACAACCTGTTATTTAATGTTTTATTGATTGCATATTTTGACTTATTACTCCGCCCTAAATTTGACATTTTAATATATAATATTTATATTTATGAGCATGGTAACATGTAAGCCTCGACCTTCACAGTGATGTGGCATGGCTGTGTGTATCACGTCCGTATTGCTGCGGAACAGAAAGCTGGTGAGGAGGCACATTCAGGATGTGTGTTTCCTGCACTTCCTCTTCACAGCAGACATCTTGACTTGTCACAGCAGAGAAAGCGCCGGTGCATTAGGTGTGTTAGATGAAAGCCGCATTTCACTTAGGGCGGCCCAGCTTTTCTGCACGCTGGTTCACCGTCATGGTTCACTATAAACCTCACGGCGCTTTTTCTACTGTGCCAAGTCAAAACGTCCTCCGTGAAACATGTTTATTGCACATCCTGCATGCTTTAATGGGGACCTGTGCTGCTTTAGTGGATGCTCATATTAACTCTTACCCCCATGGAGGGCTATTAGTGGAGTTGTCACATGCCGTCTTTATGGGGGAAATAGCTAAGCCAGGCAAAAGATTCAAGCAATGAAGTCAGAGTATGTACACATGATAATAACTTGACACCCTAAAATGAGAACAGGCTGGTAGAACGCCATGTTTTGTTAGGGACACATAACATCCGCGGCATCCATTGTGTGCACTTTTTGTGCAGATGTCTCTGATGATTTGGTAACACTTCTAACCAAATGAGAGAAAATGCACAAAGCGCATTGCACGACCCAGAATCCACAGCAAGCAGTCCATATCATTTTTTTTATGTTAAGCCTTAGCTTCGTAATAGTTAAATTAAAACCACCTGAAATGAAAACCTACTTTACCACAAGAAAGCCCACAGGAACAAGGCAGTGATGGAACAAAAGATTAGAAAATGAAGGACAGAAATTGATAGACTCGGGTAAAGAATAGAACCAAGCAACTGGAGGATTATGAGATTTAAAGTGGAAGGAACGGAAAGGAAAAAGACAAACAGTTTAGAAGGGAAATGAGGGGTGAAAGACAAAGAGAAGATGAAGCAGTATGCAACAGAAAGGATGAGTTGGGTTTCAGGTCAGAAATGGAATGGAATAACATGCTGAAGTGAGTGTTTCTAGTGATATGTTGCCCATTTTCATCCTTGTTGAAAAGGCCAAATACTTTTGCATTTGGTGCACAGAAGAATCAAAGGCCCGGCTGCATGAATAATTTCTTATTTGTCAGCAGGATTTTCGGGGTTTTTTTTAACTCACATCTCAAAAGCACAAAATAATAATTCTGCTATGGACCACAGACCGAGGGCATAGTCCTTTCAGACAACATCTTGGTTTTTATTTGTTCTTATAATTTATTTATTTTCCTGCTTACATTTCCTTTCGTTCTCTTTTTGACTAGTGCTCAGTGCTGCTCTTCCTCTCCAGTGATGGCTCGAGCGGTGAGCTGTGCACCATGGATCATATTGATTAGTTGTTGTGATGTTTGTTTGTTTTTTTAAGTCACACTTTCATTATCCAGCTCTCATGGGCTCCAGATCCATCTGTTCATCATTTGTGTAGTGATAAATATACACAACTCAAATTTTCACTGGGTTTTTTTTTTCTGCAAAGGCTTGTGCGAGTCTGCAAGACCACAAAAGTTGTTGTTTTTTTAAATATTTTTATCAATTTTATCCATGGTTCACACATTTTGAACCAAATATGTATGAATTTCAGCAAAGGAAGCTGGAGGTGCCTGAGTCAGATCAGAACTCACTTTCCAAAGCATTTTAACTATAAATTTAAAGAAAAACAGCATTACGACTACAGAAGGCCACATACTTACCGCCCTTATATACAAACATTTTGACAAATCTGTTTTTGGGACCTCACAGACTCCTCTGCAGAAACACTACACTACAGTTCAGTCATTACACAGAACCTGATCAGGCAGACGTCAAGGGGACAAATTATTACAGAAATCACTTGCAGTGGTTTCTACAACCAAATTGCGGCTGTTAGACAACATGTTAGACAACATCATTTCATACGTTACCAGAGTGCAGAGCTCTGCTGAAAGCTGAAGACTCTACTAAATGCCACTTCAACAACAGACATGCACTGACAGACTGACTGGAATCTCTAGATTTCCAGCAATCTCTGTCGTGAGCAGAGACGTACATCCAATTACGAGCTAGTTTGCTTCATGCACCTGCATCACACAGAGCGGCGCAGTCAAATAGCTGCACGCACACTTGCAGCCACACACTAACATTTTGTTAGCATGCACGTTCCCCACTGTGAGTGACAGAACATTCACCAAAGTAAATTGTGGGGGACCAGCATGAAAATCTGAAATAAAGGAGGGTGTTCAGCAGCTTATTTTCAGCTCACTAGCTGTACCTCTTTACCGTAGCAGGACACTTTATTTTAACTTGGATGAGAGAGGCTCCTGTAACTCACTGCAGTTTGGGAGAAATTGTCAAGTTCACCAGTTTATTTTATTAAGAAAATACAATTTTGCAAAGACTACAAGTTGATTCGTATTTTTGTATGCACATACTTTCTTAAATTACAATTAGAATAGGCAAAAATCAGAAATGGCAGGTCGCACACAGAATTGGCCAAAAGATTTACAACTTTTAACGGTCACAATGGTGTGGTGTTTCTTTAATGTAACATAAGTCGAGGGTTTATGATGTCATTAGTGTGCGCCACTGCCCTCTCTGTGTTTTTTGGGAGCAACGTGCTTGCACGCTACTACATGGTGAGAGACGGACCTTATATGTTTTTACCCCTCCAGAAACCTTTGCAACGTTACCGGTTGTATGAACACTGTGTGTCATGTTTGATGAGCAGCAGCCGTTCAACCGGGCCTTGTATGGTTGATGAAGAGAAGGTGCATTAAAGGATACGCTGTGGAATTCCCAGTACCAGTGTGATCGTGTATTCTTCCTATCCATCCTGCTAAGGTTTCTACCGCCTCCTCTCAACCACTG
>VVHJ01055187.1:0-17200 GCA_015107715.1 Tylochromis polylepis
TGAACTCTTGTTGCCTCATTTATCCAAACTTAATTGTCGGAAATATTCAATATGTGTTGTGTATTTGTCATTCAACAGGTCTGATCTATGTGAGATGGCAGGGGCTGGTGTGGAGCAAGTCAAGCAACATTCATCAGAAGAAGAAGACTTCTTCTTTTCGATGAAGTCCAAAAGGCCACAAGGTATATGGGAGCTGGATGGATCTGCTGAACTCATTTCCACACATCAAACTCAACACCGGCCCGCCTGCCTCAGCTGCCTCTGAGCGTCTCTTCAGCTGTGCTGGACTACCGTTCGCTGCAAAGCGAGCAACGATGAACTCTACTAACTCTGAAAATCAACTGCTCCTCACAATTAACAGGAAGTTCAGAGAGTGACACTCTAGGATGGACGCGAAGGAACTGTAATGTAGAGGTACAGCAGCGCAGGGCCAATTTTAAAAAAAATGAAAAAAATGTTTTTTTTTTAAAGCAGCTGCCGTACGGTTCATTTGAAAAGTGTTAAGTCCATTGGACTTTTATTTGACCGGTCCAAACACATTCTCACATGAAAGAATGACGTAGTTTTGTCTTGAATACATTGTGATACCTGACAGTTTGGTTTTATTTGGGTCATTCAGGGAAAAGTCACAGCCCTTGTGACCATTGCCCATTTTGATTTACAGATTTGCAGTTTAACTTCCATTGCACTTTAATTTGTGAAGTTTTTCTTTTAATTAAAAAAAAAAACAACCACTTTGAAATTTTTATCCCATCGTCTTTTTTGCACTACTCGGAAGAGGCTGTCCTCCTGCTGTCAAAAAAGTTACTATGTAACTTTTACTCCGAGTACATTTTAAATTACTTTTACTTGAGTAAATTTTTAGACAGGTAATTTTACTTGTACTTGAGTAAAATTTCATCAAAGTGATAGTACTTTTACTTGAGTACTCTTTCCACCTCTGGTGCTCGGTGTGTAATCTCCTTGAGACTGAAGTGCTCTATTGGGATGACATGATACTACGAGGCTTTTAAGATACGACGGCACTCGACTGTTCAGGACTTTGTAAATCTAGCAGAGAGCCGCTGAAGAGAAGCTATTAAAGAAGAAAGACTGTAGAGAAGACAGTCACAGAGATGTTTGTGATGTTTAAAAGGACATATTCTGGTCTAAATGACCCCAGAGTCGCTCTATAGTAACAAAAAGAAAGAAAACAGAGTGTGATGGATGGCCCCGGGGTGAGTTTAGCTTGTGAGGTCGCGGGTGTATCAGCGTGGGGCCTCTGGTGACGGAGGCACTCGGGTTGGACGGGACCGCACAGCAAACTGGATCTTATCAAACGCTCGCTGAGCAGCTCTCCGGGTGTCCCTTTGCTCTGAATAAAAACTGTCAAGAGTTTTGGAAGTTGATGCTGAGATAACAGGTGAATAGAGAAAAGATAGCAGCAGAGAAATAAATAGCAGGTTTGCTTGTGTGGAGCAGAGGGTTGGGATAAAACCTCCATCTTTGTATCATGTTGTTTTGCTGTCTCTCAGGCTCTCCGCACTCCTCCTCGACAAACGATACGAGGTCTGCCACGCTGTTTTTATGCCCATTTTTGTCGCTTCTGTTCAAAGGGAGACAACTGTTTAAGAGGCCCATTTATTTATCTGTGGAGAGTCAGATATGCCGCCACAAATCTGCCAGCAGCTCATGTAAACAGGCACAATGACAAGCCTTTGGAGAGCGGGGAAACCGCAGGCTTTTAAAGCTTCGACATCACAGTTTGAATAGTGAAACACCTCGCTGTCCCCGGGGACCACAGCCAACTTTGTGCTGCAAATCGATAGAAAATACAAAGCTCACTGTTTCACCAAAATCCTTTATGCTGACTTCATACAGAAAGCAGTGCTCCAAAAATGCTAGAAATGTTTGCTTTTATAAAGCGAGATCCGATGTGTCATTGATTTTGTTAATCTTCTCTCGCTGGCCATGTTTGAGTGCTGACCTCAACGAAAAGATTAAAAGTGCATCTGTTCTGAACTAAATAAACTGTGATCGTAACCACCACATGCTCAGAAGCCCTTTTCTCTCTTTTGTACTGTATATCCTGTAATGAATGGCCAAATGTATGTGGACACCTGAACAATGCAGCCTTATGGGATAAATATGGACGTGAATCTGCTGTTAGGAACGGAAACTAAATAGATCAACAACAACTGCACTGAAGTACCATTTCCAGGAACTTGTATACAGTATTTCCATATACATTTTATTCATGGAAACATATTGCAGTTTTAACTGCATGATAGTTTGTTAGATACTTTACTGTAAAGGAGATAAAACTCTATCCTATCCACTGCTATACAAAATCATTTAAATCAGCGCCACCTTTACCAGCTAAACCAGTAAAAGGTGACAGAATTATTACACAGTAATACAATGCACCACTGCTCTGTGGTTAATTGGACTAACAAATTAAGTCTCAGCTCCAGATTTGGTGAATAGAATTCCAGGATTTCATTTTAATGCTAGCTCGCAATAATAACTTGCTAAGTGGAACCTAGCTAGCTCCAGCCGTGACTTCTGGCCCCGAAAACAGCAACGCAGCAGCTCCCAAAATGCTAACGTCTGCATGACATCTTGATTGCTATGGTCATCTTTTATATGTTTGTTGACATAAGGGGTCAAAATCTGGACTTCTGGAGTAAAAGGGGAAGAAATCTCGTGTGGGCAACAGGTGAGAAAGAAAAACTTTGGCCAACGTCTCATCCTGATTCTCCACTACATTTCTAAAAACAAGAGTCCAATCAATAAAATCAATAAAGTGATCCCAAATGGATTATGGAGAATGACAGTTGTGATGTATCAGCGTTGGACCAAACCGAGCAAAAGCCCTAACAGTGGATATTAACTTATGGCCATTGTGTATAATGTGCTGTATTTTAGTCATGGGTTGGAGGTCGGCTTCCCTTTTCTTTTCTTATTTTTGATACATGATAAAAAAAAATATTTTTATTTTGTTATGATTAGAGCATTTTCCAGAAATAAAAACCCTACAGGAATACTAATTAATTCCATTTGCTGTGATTCTTTTGCTGTGATGTTTTAGTGCAGCGATTGTAGACACTTGATGTGCAGTTGTTCAACTTCCAAAGGCTTTCCAGCATTTTAAAAGGCTCTCTACTGCTCGACTTTTAATGTGAAAGGAAAATGAACTCTATTGACGCCTAACGACTAACAAAAGATTGATTGTCACTCATTTGTGAATGAAGCCACTCTGATGTGACCTGTTGTTGGACTGCTGGGATTAATGGTAGGGAAAATTACTCTGATAGCACTATGTGTTCTGTTCCTGTTCAGCTAATTCCACCCTGACTGAATCATTGATTTTTAAAGAGCAGCAAACAGAAGCCCCCCCCCCTTGTTGTGGACCTCTTGCAGCAAGGTTTGAGCAGACGGGTTAAAAGTCGGCGTGTCAGTCTCAGCCTCGCTCCGTGAACACGGCGTCAGTACAGCTACCTGTGAGAGAGCAGCTGTTGGCCCTGCAGGGCTCTGTTTGTCGACACTGTGATACGCCATGCGCTGAACGCAGCCCTAACAGCCTGGCTGGGTGGTGCAGAGGATGTGGAGTGAATGGGAAAACATGTTAGCGCCAGTTTACCAGGTGCTGCGCCGCCTTTCCTCCCGTGTTCTACGTGTCAACTGTCACAGAGCCTGGAAAGAAAATCTTGGGACTTTTCTTTTTGTTTGCCTCACACTGTTACATCTCTGCACTGCACAGACTCGAGTGCATAGAGGCTGGAGACTGTAATCAGATTCTCTCAGTTAACCTAGAGTAATATCCAGAGAAGCTGATAATTTATCTCATTTTTTCAGGTGCTCTGGCATTCATCTCTGTCATTTCTGCTTTCATAGTCAAACAGTGCAAAGAAATTTCAGTTTGGGTGCAAAAAGCATTTAAAAACTTGCACTGTGTACATTTTTAAAGGGTTTCTATTGTGTCTAAAATCTGCAAAAGAAATAGAAAATGTCAATAAAATAAACTAATTATCTAATCTAAATGAAACCATTTGCACCAACTAATACAAGCGCAGTGAAATATGGTAGAAATGCACTGACGTCTTGGTCTACTGAACTAAATGCTTACTGCAGGCAATGATGGGTTTCTTTGCTACATTAAAGAGAAAAATAAAATCAATAATTATATTAATATGTCCATAACGCAGGCAGCTAGGAGTTCTGAGAATGGTAGAGAAATCACACATTAATGTGGACACGTCGGCAGCTATAAGTGATCAAACCCTCCCGTCCCCTAAAGTTTTATTCCAGAGACTGTCGTTGCTTTTCTTCTGTGTGGCACTCTCATGTCAATCGAAGCCTTTCTCGGGATGCTTCTGAAACAAAGAAGTTTTTCATCCCGAGAGTTTCAGGCGGTGACTGGATCCCCAGCATCATCTCAAATCAAACATGACAAGCTGCACACTTACGAAATGATCGCTGAGTTTGCAACTTGTCGACAAATGCCGGCAAATGCAATGCTAAACTGATGCTGAAAGCAGCATCGGCAGCTAGCCTGTTAGCTAGCATTAGCACTGTGGTCTGTGCTGATGATGTGTCTCAGTAATCTGGTTAAACCATTGCTGGGTAATCCCTCCCTTCACACTGTGTAGCTAAAACAGCTACCACCTCGAGTAAGAAAGGCAGAATGTTCAACACTCAGCTTTTTGACTTGAATGGCAATCTGGGTACTCGTAGTGCCGGATGGTGCACTCCAACCGTATGCAGCCAGGAGCTACTTGTGCAGTCAGAACAGTCGGTGCATGTGTTAGAGGGCATGATCTGAGCCAAAGACAAACATGAAAGACGTGTGACAATTGACTGATGCTAACAGAAGAATGCATGGCTGTAAGGAAAGGTTGTCAGGAGAAAGCTAATGCTCTTTAAAAAAAACCCGACATGGCAGCCTAGCTTCACTTTTTGCAGCTGAACGAACAATGAGACTTCTGGAGACCAAAGTTGAGATGTTTGTCTGTAACGCACAGCAGCACGTTTGGAGGAAACCAAACACCTCGTAGCAGCTGTCGTCACGTTGGTGGAGGGATGATCTGGGCACCTTGCAGTGGCCGAGTCAGCCACAAATTCCTCTGTAATACCAAGGTAAGTATTCTAGAGTCAAATGTGAGGCCATCTGTCCCACAGCTAAGGCTTTGCTGAATTTGGGTCATGGACCAGGGCAATGACCCCAACCACAGCAGTGACTCTGTAGAGCTGCAACGATCCAGTCAAAATCCACAACTCAACATGACTGAAATGCTGCGGAGGGGCCTTCAGAGAGCTGTGCATGAATGACACCTGCAAAACTCAATCAACCGAAGCAATTCTGTAAAGAAGAGTGGGACCAAATTCTTCTAAAATGATGTGAGAGACTGATAAAGTCACACAGAAAACCATTACTGCAGCTTATTACTGACGAAAGCGGTTCTACAAGCCGTTGACTCGTAGGGTGTGTTCACAGCGTCCTGTCCGAACTTTCTTTTCCACACGACTGTAGCTGCTCCTCTGCCAAAAAAAACCGAACACTAAAAGCAGAAAAACAACCGCGAAACTGAAAGGTTAAACGTGACCTACTCCACGCAAACACTGCCATAACTTCTGTGGAAAATAACAATGACAAAAATAATGAAATGTCAGCTCAGTGTAATCATCAGTTTAGCCACAACACAACAAACAAGAAAGAGGTAATTAGAGAAGAAGCGTACGGTGAAGAGGACAAGGTGCCACCCCACTAATTTGTGTTTCTGTCCTTCCCATACGCCGCACTTTCAGTCCCTTCCATCCTCTGTCCTTTTCAGAGTTTCAATAATAGATGGACGATGACAAAGAGGCAGTGGGTGGAGGTGTTTGAAAGAGCGGTGAGGCTGAAATGGTGAGAGGTGGGTTGTTTTTGTTCTCTAACACTGAAGGGAGGCAGGAGAGAAAGAGTCTGGAAAGCCAACATTTTCAGAAGTTTCAGTGCTTACGAAGTGGTTGATATCGATCAACAAAAACGTCGATCTCGGTCCCACAAAGGTTTCAAATGATTTAGAACGTTTTAGTTTGAGCCGTGAACAGCCGAAAATGGGGAACAACAGTAGAGACCGGCTATGTAAATAGCAGATGTTACATGTCCTTGGACAATACGCAATGAGAAAGTGTAACAAGAGGAAAGATATCCGCCTATCCAAACTTCCACGCAGCTGTACGAAGGACACGCTGTGGACAATATGAATGACGAACAAATCCAAAGGTGGCTTACACTATCAAAAGACATTAAAAACATGGGGTTGAACTGAATAACAGCCAGAGAGGAAGAGACCAAGTACACACTGAGATGAGTGGCAGTTTTTGGATCTTTGAGCTGATGTAACTGAGGGCTGAGTGATGCAGACGGAGTGAGCTGAAAGAGTGCACTTTGTGGGCTGATCTCTGGAGAAGCTGCTTTATAAAGTAAACTCGTATGGGCATGAAAGGTCATGAAAGGTCCTGCTTGGGCTTAAAAATAGAACATTTGACTGCTGAGGGTGAAAACAGGAAGCATTATTTGTGCTTCCTGTTTGTTTCCTGGCTGGTTGCGATGTTATTCATCTGTCCATGCAAGGGGACCAGTTAAGGTTTATGACCTGTGGCTTAATCTTGTTGTTTCAAAATGTATTTAAATGAAACTCTTGAGATTTAGAATCTCTTTGATGAGCGTGTCCTGCGTGACAATAGGCAGCACTAACCTAGCACGTTTGCACACGTGAAAGACCAGAACTCACAATCCAGACAGTGTGAAGTACATCGCTGATATCGCCACTGTAGCAACAATACAGTCTTACTTTGTTAGCACGCGTCATCCAAACGAGCATGCTGTGCACATTATTTTCCCTGTAACAGCCCATTAAAGCATCTGTTTCCAAGCTTTCAGTGTGTTTAATTTAAATGTTTTCCCCGTGCTTGTGTGGGTTTTCTTGGTTTCCTCCCACAGTCTAAAGATGTTCAGGTTTAGTGGTGATTCTGAACTGGCCGGAGTTGTGCATAAGAGTGTGAAGAACTCTTTTTGTGTTAGCCCTGTGATGTCCCAGTGTTGGCACAGATAGACTAAAGCTACACTCTGTACCTAATGGATAAGAAAAAGTGGGTGATATGCATCCACTTCCATTTTCTTTCATCTGAAATGGATGGATGGATGATATCCTGCTATAAACCACTATAACTGTCCTGTGGATGCTCAGTTGAACTGGGATTATAGCGGTCATGTCTACACGTTGGGCTCGCTGTCATGTTCTATGTTTCCGAGCAGAGACCACTGCCGCTGGGGAGTGCTCGTAGCTTGGGGCAGCGGTGGGCTTGGACTACAGCAAAGTCAGAGAAGTGAGCTTTCCCAGCAGGACACTGGGTTGTGATCAGTGTTATTCACTTCACGTGCCTGATGTTGTGGCTGAGCAGTATGCATCAGTATAACCTCAGCGCGTTTGTCAAGGTGTCTTAGATACGCAGCTAAAGCAAAAATCAGTCCGTGCAGGAACTTTTTTCTAAATCAACTCTGGGACAGATGGGAAGCTGACTGCATCATGTTTGTTGCTTTTAACCATAACTCGCTTTCTGTGAGCTTAACAAAGACGTTCTAGATGCCTGATCTAATCAAAGCTCAGTCATTCAATGTTGGATTTTTTTTTAAGGGGGAAATTTTAAGGACGGACTACTTGTTTCTTTCATAAATCAAAAAACAAGCATATTTAGCGGGGAGAACAGATTCAATTCCTTACTGGTTTCAGACTCGATAAGGTAGGAAGTGAGTACTTCAGAAGGCCTGCGTCCCATTTCCCTGCTCCCTGTGTGAGTTGGAAATGGGATGCATGTTGGCCGGTATGGAGCAGTGGAGCAGCAGGAGGGAGGTGCAGCGCGGCCTTCGGGATGTAGAGCGAGCACACGGGAGGAAACATGATGACAGCAGCAGAAAATGGTGACACCGCTCAACCTGACTGACTCATCTCCCTCTGACAGTGTGACCAATCACATCCTCTCTTGTTCGTATGCTTTTATTTCTCCATCCTCTCCCTCTGTTCCCCCTCCTCCCAGCCGTGTTTGCTGTTTTCTGTTCTCTCCCCTCTCTCTCCAGCTCCAGTCGTGACAAATTGCATTCACATTATTACATTTCAGAATAATTGCAGGCGCTGCTGTCCAGAGAAAGTCACAATACCTACAGCCCTGAGATTTAATTCTGTCAGCAGCGTGACAGACAGCATAAATGGGAAAAATGGGCCAAAGGACGATGCAAAAGAAAAAAAACCTGCAAATCTGCCACTGGATGCCTTATCCCACTGATCCCACTATAACACCAGGGGAGGTCTTGTTGTTTTACGCAGCGCTGCTACCGTCTAAAACGTCGCGTTGGTAATGGTGCTCTCAGACGAACAGATGGTGGAAGCGGTTCTGCAGATAAAAGATTGAGGGTGTATTTATGACGCTGCCTTACAGCATAAAGTTTCCAGACTCTGGGGGAGAGAGGAGCTATTTTGGGAACCAGACTGCTTGCTGGTGACAAAGCAGATAACACAGCTCAGCATCACGGAGCTGTGATGTCATCACCGGAGGTCAGAGATTGCACACATTCGCTTTTTCCCCATTAATAGGGAACTCAATCTTAACCTAAGCTTACTTTAAATGTTGCCCTGTATGCTATGACCTAACATTTCAGCCCACTTGTTCCTACCCTTTGAATAGAAGAGTTACCTAGCACGAACGTCTTTAGCATCAGCTCGGCTAGATTTTAGCGATTAACACCAGGCACCTTGAGTTCACTGAATGAAACCTCATCACCTGCCTTCCTTCTTTGCGCCTCCATTAATATTACAGCCACTAGAGACTGCTGTTACACTGAAACAACAGCAGGGCATGCCAACTTGCTTGCCTACGTGACCTATAAGGTGGAGACTGACACCAAAGATGAACATGGGTTTTATTTTAAATGACTTAATAAGCTCGTCTAAAACAGCTGTGACCTAAAAAGGCAAAAAGTGGTGTGGCCCCAGAGCTCACTTCAGGCATGCTCTTGTTTACACCTTCCCAGGTGCAGATAAACCCAGGCAACACCCGAAGACTATTGCACTGGGTGCAACACTATTTAAAATTTAGAGAAACATCATCAAACTCAGGCAGTTTGTGAGAAAATAAAGACATAGCAGACACAGGGTCCTCAAAAATGGGCTAAAGTGGAACAAATCTTACTGACTGTTCTCATTCTATCAGGCTTTTAAGGGCCAGTCCACAAAGCTGAAGAAAATGTTATGTGCAAGAACGACCATCAGATGCCTGACCCATCCATCCACCCCAATCACCTCCAAACTAACCGTGCGAAGACTTAAGACGTCGGTTTTGAGCAAAAGAACATCAACAGTGAAGGGAACGCAACTTATGAATGTTACTATGGCTCAGAGAGATGAAATGATGATCATTAGTGCATCACAATATGACAGTGATGTTCAGAGGGGGGGGGTCTTATCTGATCCGAGGTAACGGCCGCTGTTTGTTGTAATTGCCTGCATGGTGATTTCTGTGTTTTTTTACGTTTATGCTGACTATTGCTTAGAAAATTATAGTTGCTATTGTTGCCTTTGCTGAGTTTAACCGGTCAGCTTCAAGCCCTATCCAACAGCACGCATCAAAAACAGGTTATGGGAGTACAACTACTGTTACACAGCCACAGTGTTACTGCTATTAGCATTTAAAGTGGCTTGACTGGTTATCTGTCCAGTACTGATAGCTACAGTTAAAGCGTCACCCTTTTATTATTTGGTGCTTCCAAAAAAAGAGCCTCTGCTATATGCTAACAGAAATAAAAGTCATACATTTTTATCACCCGGCCTCTTGGTTTAAAAGCAGAGCTGGAATAAAAAGTCTCCGTTAACAGCCCATCTGCAATCAGCGCGTAATTACTTTGTTTGTTGAAAGCTATGAAAACAACAGCTCCACCAGCAGCAGCAGAAGAAGAAGCCTAATGAGAAATAAGTGCTGTTTTGGAGGAATACGAGCTGCAGCTGCATCAACACAACCTTTTAAAGAGACATATTCACACAGCGCTGCCTTCTTCTTGAATGCAAATGAAGATGACATGGCGGTGCACTTTCTGGGGAGCAACAAGAGGTTACATCCTGACAACAAGTGTTAGCTGTCGAAACTTTTAATAAAAAATCCAAAGAACCAGCGTCTGCTTTTAGCTCCGACGAGCACCTCGGCTAAAGGACGCTGTTGTACAGAGAAACGGCGAGAGACGCGTGCTGTTATTCGTCGTCGGGATCCTCACTGGCTGACCTCTCGGTGACTGGCTTCGTGGAGGCCGGGTAGGAAGTGCCGTGCTCACGAATCCAACAAGCCGGCAGGGAGCCGGAAGACCGGTGACAGGATCCGTTCTCCTCCAGGGAGCGTCCGGGTTAGAAGGTCAAGAGATTAGCAGCAGATAAACGGCTAAACACGGGTTACTCTGACTCCTTCTTCTGTAGAGATGGACGCTTGTTTTTATGGAAACGCTAACATGACAGCAAAGCATAAAATATTCATGCAGGTGTCTGTGAAGACTATTCAGATCCATTCGTGGGTGCGGGACTGAGGGTGATGGACACTGCTCTGCTGTGCTCTGTGTGAATGTTCCGTCTAGTCTTGTTTTCGTACGTGCACTGTAAAACGTTAAACTTAATTTGGTCAAATAAAATTGCCTTGATTGGTATATATTCGGATTATAGCAGGCACATTTTCCTGCATGAATAATTATTTGAATAAATAAACCTTTGATTTGATCATTTCATTTCGGAGAACAGGCAGGGTTGGGTTTCCAGCCGCATGCCAAACAAGAATACTTTCAGAAAATAGAAGCTGTCACATTTCCAGTGGAAACAGAAGTTAACCTACACCTCAACTTCATCCTCAACCGATGACGTGGTGGAGGTGAAGAGGCTGAAACGCCTTTTATAACTGTGTGAAGCACATATGCTAATTTGAATCTGGTTCACAACTTTAACCACTTACTGTAACATCACCAGGTCAGTGGAGACACTTGGAGGATCGGGGAGGTGAGCGTCCACCTCTTTAAACAGGATATTCACGCATCTGAAGAAAGAAGAATTTCTTTCTTTTAGTTGGTCTGGATTGAAACGTGTTAGCAACAAACTGTCTGCACCGTATTCACGATGACAGACACAAAATCAAGTGCTTTGTAATTGCTTGTCATTTCTGTCATCTCAGACATTTTAATTAACGCTTTAAAAATTAACCAGAGGTCTGGTTTTCATGTTAGAAATCAACAAATGGAAAAAGATTTTTCGAATGCCGCGTCTCTCCGCACCTCAGTGACGCTGAAAGACACACAGCAGGCGGCAGCTGCTCTTCATCTCCTTCGTGTTTTCTGTTAATACTGCAGCGACACGGCTACAGAACGTCAGGAGTCTTTAAGCGACAACTGAAACAGTTTGGTTTACACGACTAACGTTCATTAAAATAACTCGTTTGGCCCAGAGAAAAGTTTGCTTAAACGTCGGGAATATCCGTCTGTACAGTTATGAAGCGTAAACCATGATTGCATTTCAGCTGCTTTGGTGCAAACGAAAGTGACAGGTGCGGCGGAGAGGTAACAACAAGACACGCCCCGCAAAGGGAATGCTTTAGCAGCCCATTGCGCTCTCCTCACGGTTCCCGACTGATTTTTCTCTAGTTTGCTCTTTGCAGGGGTGGAAATCACATCACACGAAGGTCTGCTGCGTCTCCCGGCGCCTCCTTCCAGGAGAAGCCGTCACGGGAGGAGGGGAGAGCTGGACAGGGCCGTAGCGGGGCATCGGCCCAGCAGCCGATAACAGGTACACACTGAGCTCGTGTGACAGATGTGAGAGAGGCTGGAGAAGCTGTGGCATCTGTCACATGTGCTCAGCATGAACACGCTCTCATCTGTGAAGAGAACAGGGCTTCGGCGGCAGACCTGCCAGTTCTGATGTTCTCTGGTGAATGCCGATCAAGCAGCACGGCGCTGGGCTGCGAGCGCCGGACCCACCAAAGGACATCGGGACCTCGCACCGCACCGAGTCTTTCACACACTTTGGTGATCAGTCTGTAGGCCTCTGGCAGTGCTTCTGGCTGTTCCTGCTCACACAAAGTAGCAGAAAATGGCTCTGCTGCTGCTCCTCCACAGCCCCGTCCAGCTCTCCTAAAAAACAATGAGTCAAGACGGATAAGGAGGGAGCCGCAGTCTGTGGCCAACACCTGGACTGTTGTCGCCTCTCCACTGCACCTGTTACCACTTTGATTTGCGCCAAATCAGGTGAAAGGGACGAACAACGGTTCAGCCTTCCTAATTGGACACACTGATATCCCTGATGGAGCTGATTGTGTGTAGACTCTGATCCGTACCTGCTTAAAAAGAGCAAAATACCACAATGTGTACATGCGCAGAACGGAGATCAGACACACTGCTCGCTGCACGTGTATGATTTCAGAACAGTCGGCTGAAGCTTCGCAGTAAGACTTCAGTTACAACAGCTGATATCACAGGGACTGCCTCCATCCATGCCTATCCAGTCTCTGGTAAGGTCAGGTGATCACGCCGTGTTTCTTTGAATGTAAAGGTGTCAATGCCCCGATGTGACCCACATCAGCACCAGGTGTGCTGATCTAAACAAAGCTAATGCTGCAGCTTAGCTTTGCTTACCCATATTCAGCCGTGTGTGCGTTCAGATGTGCGCGCTGAGCTTTGTGAGCTGCGCTCCATTCATCTTCTCTCTGTTTTGGGACGGATATAAAAAGAACTGCGCTGTACGTATGCGCGTGTGCGCACTCTGGAGTTACAAGACAGATGGAATATGACAAAGCAAAGAGAGCGCACAGAGAAGTGCGTGTGAGGGAGAGGGAGGCGGAGTGGGTGAGAGAGAGGGGATAACGGCAAGGGCCACAAAGTGGGCGGGCAAGGCTTGAGAGAAAAGTGTGTCGAAGAAGGAGAGAGAGAGGGGAAGAGATGAGGAGACAGAGATGGATGACTGAAGCTCACGGCCTGAAAAAATGTGAAGAAAACAACAGAGAGGAAAACAATAAGAGAGGGACATGTTTCCAGGGTCCTGTTATGTGGAAGCTGCCAGCGTGTGCGTGTGTGTGTGTGTGTGTGCGTGTGTGTGCGCATGCTGAAAGAAGCAATCTCTGTCTCGGCAGGTCGGCGTCGAAATCTTACCCAAATTTCCAGCAAAATCCCAGAAATAAGAATCTGGTTGTGTTTCCATCAGCTGGAGATGAGGACGGATTATTTTTGGGAACGTGTCTCTCCACACGTCAGAAGAATATTTATTTATTTTGACGTTTTCTTGGAGGAAGTGTGCGCGGGTGGGGGTAACAGTAGGGGGTGGAGCGAAAACACGATGAAACATTAAAGAAATCTGTCTCATTCATTTTTCATCATTTGGCCATCCAATCATGTGAAGAGTGAAAACAGAGACACGACGGCACACGGCTCGTTTGCTCTTCATCCGAGAATTAACGCCCCTCACAGCGGGCGTCGTGTCTGTGGGCCCAAAGGGGACTCGGGCGGTGCCCTGTACACCACCCACTGTTACCTCAATAACAGTTTAATAACAGCAACACACAAAGCTGAACATGTAGATGCTGGATGGAAGTAGATTTTACAGGTGTGCCTAATAAAGTGTCTCATGAATTACACCAAGTGCGTGCCTTCTATTGCATTTGTGAACTGCTTGTAGAGCCTTGAGGAGGAACTTCAGGAATCCTGCTGGTCCCGGTGTAAAGGCCTGAACCTTAGCCAACACACAGCATATGGCATCACATTTCTAATTCTAAATCATTCCCTTGCCAGCAGAAACCTACACGTTTTCTGTGTGTTGTGGCGCAGGTGTGAGGATTGCATACATTACGACACTACACAAACAAGCTTTCACTGACCTTTCATTATGTGCTTAAAAGAAACAGTCCCTGAAGCAGACATGAGACCTACAGCTAAAGATGGCGGTGTCTAATAATGACAAGTAAGGTCCCTGAATGCGTCTGAGGGAGGCTGCAGGTCATCTACAAATGTTCCACGGTGAGTCTGAGGAGTCTCTCAGGACGTCGCTGTTGCAGTAATTTTAGTTTAAGGTCAGAAACGGATGAAAACGCGCCTTTATGGTTAAACAAAGCCGAGGTGGGCTTCAGGAGTCCAACTGAAGCTCTGTGTGAGTATAAGTTCTTATAGGGAGGTGTCAGCACTCATCAGCTGCCCTGGTAACATCTGTTATTTCAGGGTAAAAAGGCAGGTTGTGGAATTCTCTTCCACCGTCTCTCCACTGTGCAGACAAGCTTTTAATTCATTTGTCGAGTCGACGTACGGTCGTCAGGATCGCCTGAAGGACTGTTTGTCTCTTCCTCTGATATGATCATGTGTTACAAACTGAAGCAAAGCACATATTCAGGACAAAGCTTATGAACAAATGCAAAAGCAATCCTATGAAAGGCTAAAAGTTGCAACTCTATTCCCGCATTTTAAAAAAAAATGACAGAAACTTGAAGCTGGACGTCGGTCGCTCTTGCACGCCGCCTCATCGTCCCGGTCCCCACGCCACCTCTGGTGTTCCGGGTTTAGGACTCGGCCCTCGTCGTCGCCGCACAGGTGCATGTCTACAGTTCGCGCTCTGAGAGATGATTTGATACGTTTCCCGCACGCCACTGCGCCGTGTTGTGTTGCCTCGGCTCTTCGGGCCGATATCAGATTAGCCCTGTCAGACCGCTGCTTTATCAGCCACGCTGTCCGCCAGCCAAACAAATGACAGCACCCGCTGCCACCGCTCCCTCAGTGACAAACGACACGTCAGCCCATCTCCCATCCATCTCTCATCCATCTCATATCGCTGCCAAGGGAGAGATCGTCACGCGGATGCCCTTACATCGGCTGCCGGCCGTGAACACGGGGCGGGCAGGTCGTCGTCTCTGCAGCTTTTTGGCAGTGACGTGCTGCTACTTTCACAACGAAGACTCGACAGGATGGAGTGGAATATTACGGGAAAGCAGATTACATGCAAATGCATCAGCTCTATTTCACATGCTATATTTGATATAAGCAGTGTGGTTATACACAGTGCAGGTGGTTTGGAGCAGCTCCTGGATGGTGTACAGCACATGGAGCAGGTATCATGTAGCCTTCTGCATTTATTTACTTTATAAGTGGGAGAGAAAGAAAACGACTGTTTCTAGAGCCATTATTCATGAATGTATTTTTGCATTACTGTGATATTCCCCGGTGCTCTTACTTCATTTTATTTTTTTAACTGAACAAAAAACCCCAACATATTGGCCTAAAATACGTCCACAAGTATTCAGAAGTCAGGTTCCTCCAAAATAAAATTTAAAAAGCAGACTTAATTTGAATTTAATGAAAGAGCAGTCCGTTTTTATCCCAGAGGAATGATTTTTACTTTTCCTCGCTCGATATTTTTACTTCATTAAGTAATACTGTGTCCATTAGTTAAGCATGCTACTTTCTTCCACTTTTTACTTTATGTTCACATTCACCAGTTAAGGGGCCTCACTGGGACCATGTTGCTTTATTAACAGTGTATCAGTGTGGTATCATTCTTCATTTCTTACTTCTGGACAGACAAAATGTATCATCTCTGCAGTGGGTCCAACTCTGGGTCTCCTCTCCCCCAAAGAGAAGGACCCATCCTGATCATATTTCACCTCAGCTCCTTTCAACAATCGTGGTCATTAAGTCAAGATGTTCCAAGCAGAACCGCTAGTTTTGGTGTGCTAGTTCCTCTAGTCCCAATGCCACCGCACCAAGTCAGGCGCCCCCCTAGCTTGACCTTTAGCCGTAGCTGCCAAAGACAGCCTTGGCTTGGTGTTCAAAGTCTCACGGTGTACTGAGTCATCAGGATGTTTCTGCCTTCCTCGTTTTTATGCATTATTCTTTCTCAGCGTCTGCACAGAAAAACATCAGCCTGTCCAACAAGTCCTCAGACAAAACCTGCCTCTTTTCCTCGCTCTTTAACACGCGTCCTTTAGCAACAGCCTGCCTGAAGAATTCAAAAGTACGCACACAGGTCACCTTTCGCTCTATAATCTCGGTTTGCGCGAAGGCTGTGACCCGACCAGCCAAAGTTGACGTCTACAGCGCTGATCTCCAATCAGCGCTAATGCTTGTCAAGTCCTCCACCTCCGCCTCCTTCCAGGCAATTAGACAGAGGCCGGGGCATTTACAGTGAGTGCTCCAATTATACCAGAGAGGTGATGCGGGTGAGATCAATTATCGTGCCGCACGGAGGATGACTACTCGCTTTTCTTTTGCTACATGTCACTCTCTGCCCTCTCTCCTCGTCTGATGAAGCTTTAATTGCTTTGTCAGCAGCAGAATAAACAAAAGAAAAAACTGGAAGGTTTGTTAAAAAAAAATATATGACAAAAACAAGAAAACAACACGAGTGACAGAAATGATAAAAAGTACCAGAGGGTCAAAGTGACCTTTTCGGCACATACCCAGCCCAGATTATGTTTTATGTTTTTAATCTGCGACTGTGAGGTTCTGCAGGCGAGCGGTGACCCAAAGAAATATTTTATATTCTCCCTCAACTCAGACAACACTAATTTATTTGTCCACAGTTCATGTCATAAGACAGAATGATAAAAGGGAAGCATTACTCTGAAAAGTGAAGCCAGTGCTGAAGAACCTTCAACCTGCATTCTTTCTCATGGCCAGCAGGGGCAGTCATTCCTTCTGCCATCCTCACTCACTCAACATCAGGTGGCTTCCTGGCATCTGTTGCTAACTTATACTCAACAAAAATATAAACGCAACACCTTTGTTTCTGCTCCCATTTTTCATGAGATGGACTTAAAGATCTAAAATTCATTCCAGATACACAATATTACCAGTTCTCTCAAACATTGTTCACAAATCAGTCTAAATGTGTGATAGTGAGCACTTCTGCTTTGCTAAGATAATCCATCCCACCTCACAGGTGTGCCACATCAAGATGCTGATCTGACATCATGAGTAGTGCACAGGTGTACCTTATACTGCCCACAATAAAAGGCCACCCTGGAATGTGCAGTTTTTTGCTTTATTGGGGGTCTGGGGACTCAGAACCGGTCAGTATCTGGTGTGACCACCATTTGCCTCATGCAGTGCAACACATCTTCTTCGCATAGAGTTTATCAGATTGTCAATTGTGGCCTGTGGAATGTTGGTCCACTCCTCTTCAAT
>VVHJ01055191.1:0-12005 GCA_015107715.1 Tylochromis polylepis
CATGCTAAAGTGGTAATTCAGCCATTTGATTCATGTTACAGCAGCTCATGAGTGAATGAACATTGTGCAATAAAAGTACTTTTAGAAGTACATTTTTCCAAACACTTACATTTACTTAAATTTACTTGAGTAGGGTTAGGGGTTGCCACTTCAGCATGCAGTCAAGTTCTATACTCTTGCTAATGACCTACTAATTTTATTCAGGTGTGTTGCAACAGGGACACATGGAAAAGTTTCAGGACAGCGGCCCTCGAGGACTGGAGTTTGAGACCCCTGGTTTATACCAAGCACATTATTATTAATAGTTATTTGTTTTCATAAATAAACCTTCAATTTTATTTATTTCACATGCATTTTACTCAAAGATTATCGCTTCGTGCTCATGAGGGCAAAGAGTGTTTTTTTGTTGTTTTGAGTGAAGCACTGAAAGTAAAGTGATTATTCTTTCATCAGAGCTGTGACGCAACATTTTATATCACTTGTTTTAAAAGCAGCCTCAGGAGTTAGAGGGCTAAAAAGCTTGTTAGTGAGTTTGTTAATAGCTCTAATTAACTTGTCAGAAACCACAGTGGGCAACCACAGAGCTAATTTTGAGATACATTTCTGAATGAAAGACAACATTCCTTCACTACTTAAACATCATATCAAATCCCACATGAGCTTGGCACAACTTCAGAAGTAATACTGCTACTGCTATTACTACTACTGTACTATCACAAATAAACATGTAACAAAATGTAACTGCAAAAAACAAAAGACATACTGTACTGCTCACATTCCGCTTAGACTGAATAGAACAGCTCAATAAATCAAAAGAATGACCTCATGAAGAAGCTGCATCGATGTCATAGAGAAGACAGAGAGGAAAATTCATTAAAAGTGGGATTTTGATGAGTGGGTTTTGGTGGATACGAAAAGTGATCAGATGGTTTTCTCCCAAGAATCCCTCCTTCCCACCATAAGCCATGTGAGTAAGAAGAGGTAAGGGCCAGTGCATCAGTTATGATAAGGTATGACATAGTGCTCCATGGCAAAAAGAATAGTTCTCGCACTCTGTTTATTAAAGTTAAATGACAATCTGAATGGGTTTGTAAGACTGGTCTCATAGGAAACGCCTCAGGCTGAGAATTCAACTGGATCCACATGTACCAAAACATTGTCAGTGTTTATGATTAGAGTAACAGAAAAACATGAACTCACCAGTGTATCTCCAGACAAAACCTCCAACAGCGAGATCAGGTTATGTCCATCTCGTAAGTCTTCATAAAGATCATTTATATGCTTTCGTACCTACACAAACAAGGACGAAACGACACTATAAGCTAACTGCATGCATCATATTAATACCAGACATTAGTAAAAATCATAAATTTAATACATACAGTTGTACAACTACTCTACATAATTTCTTTTTTACAAACGTAGTTCTGCATTTTAAGAACAGATCCCACAAACAATGAAGGTCTATCACATTCATAAAGTTGGCATGGCAGTCATTGTCTTTGTTGATGCTTCCATGTGTCAATCATTTAAATTGGTTTCACTTAAGGCCTAATTTTGGGAAAACTCGTTTTTAATCACATTCCTAAAACTCGCTGAATCTGTTGAGCTGTAGCAGGATATGACTGTGACAGGCACTTTACAAATCCAGTTTGATGCTTCCTCCTTACAGCAGGCCAATTTCTTCTTCCTGCCTTAAATACCGTGCCTCTGAAATCACCCTGCTGCCCGATGACCTGCTTTCACACAGGGCTTTCAGCAGATAGCAGCCACAGCTGTAGAGCCAAAATAGTCCTGTACCCTTATGTTACTGGATCAGCAAAGCAGGTCCATGACTATTACTCAGCACCTCTGAATTCTCAGGGACCACGTGTGAGGCCTGCTCACACAAACATTACAATAACCTAAAGTGGCCCGAAATCTGTCGGTGGATCAAAGAATACAATGTAAGTTTTACAGTTAAACCATTTAGTCAAGTCGAAACATCTATGGGTAAAACCTTTCTGACGGTATTAATATCTGCAGATTTATTGATGTGTCATGCTTTTAATGTAATGCAGACAGAAAACATTATTTCCTTATTTCTTCTGCCAAGATTGTGGTAAAGTTTACATGGTGTGTTGGTGCAAGCTGTAGCAAGCATTTCCTCAAGGTAGGAACTAGTAGATTCTTCTCATTCAACTTTTAAATTATTTCTTTTTTATTACTGAAAATAATAAAACATTTCTCTTAACCTCACATGCAACCATCCATACGTCATACCCATCACTGATAATAGGAGGCCCATAGAGGACTGATTTTAAGAAACCCTTAAACCGATTCTCTATTCCAAGTTTATCTTTGCTTTGTATTTGCTGATAATTGCATGAAAAGCACAAAATACACTTAAGGCGTCACATATACCCTAGCTAGTCACTTCAATAGGTACACCTGTTCAAGTGATGGTTAACTCAAATATCTAGCCAATCACATGGCAGCAACTTAATGCATTTAGGCATGTAGGTGCAGTCAAGTTGACCAGCTGAAGTTCAAACTAAGCATCAAAAACTGGGAGAACGGTGACTTAAGTGACTTTGAACGTGGCATGATTGCTAATGTCAGATGGGCTGGTCTGAGTATTTCACAAACTGCTGATGTACTGGGATTTTCCCCCAACAATCTTCAAGGTTTACAGACAACAGTAAAAAAAAAGAGAAAATATCCAGTGAGCTGCATTTCTCTAGACTTCAGGGGAGAATGGCAAGACTACTTCAAGCTGGTGGGAAGGCAACAGTAACTCAAATAACCACTTTTTACAACCAAGGTATGCAGAAGAGCACAACACTTCGAACCACACCAGGTGCCACTTCTGTCAGCTACAAACCATGACCATGCCATCCCTTTATGACCACAGTGTACTCATCTTCTGATGGCTGCTTTCAGCAGGATAACTCAAACTGTTTTTTGAATACGACAATGAGTTCACTGTAATCAAATGACCTCCAGAGCCAACAAATCTGCAACAACTGTGCAATGCTATCATGTCAATATGAGCCAAAATGTCTGATGAATGTTTCCAGCAGCTAGTTGAATCTTAATGTAATTCTGAGCACAAAAGAGGCTTCAACCCAGTACTAGCAAGAGTACCTAATAAGAAGGTTAGTGTGTATACTGGCCATACATCAAAGCACTGTAACCTTCATGGCAATGTTTCAGGGACATTTCACTCAAAACTGTCTCAACTTCATGCTGATGCTGGAAAAAAGTCAGGGGATCATTAACATCTGTAGGATTCATCGTGTGGGGAATGCCAAATGTTGATGTTGGCATAGGATATGTGAAAACTCTGGACTGACAGTGATGTAGAAAAAGCCACAAGTTCACCATTGTCAGTGCATGCCATCCTTCCAAGACCAGAAATATCACAGTCTTAATAGCAATCAGATGCATGCATGTCTTGTGTAACTTTTATATGTATAATATAAAGTCAAAATTCTTTTTTATATTTTGCTCTGTTCATTGAATTTATTTTTGCATAACACCATATTTGAGTGCCAATGGATTAAAAACGCTACTCGTTCAGGAAGCTAATGCAAAGAGTTCCAAACAAGTCACTGATTAAGTGGCTGCACAAAACAAAGCTGGAGATTTATTTTTGCTTCAAAATGTTTGTTTCGGCAGTTATTCAGTTTTAATACCACTGATAGATAAAGACGTCCTACTCACAGGAACATAGGATTAGGATCAGAACTAATGAGCAGCTCACTTTTTTCTCTGGTTCAATATGATTCCTTTTCTTTTTAGGGACTTATTTAAACTGAAGTGAATGAAAAAAAGTGACTGAACTACATATTTATAACTAAATAAATTACATACTGGACATAATTGAGACTTTGGTGATTAATGTACCATTTATGCAAGAACCTCATAAAGACAACACTGTAGATTGTTCCCAGATTCTTTTATTACAAAGACATATTAGATGAGACGTGCTGGTGCTTGTCTGTCTGCTAAAGTGTTTCGTTAAATCCACACAGATGAAAATGCCACAGTAAGCATTTCAAATTCCTGAGTCAACAAAAGGCAATCAGTTGCTGCAATGGTGCAGCAGAGCATATCTTTCTAAATGACTTTTAATAAGCTTTAATAACATCTGAGGAGGAATGTTAACGTGTTAAGACCTAACAGGGAAAGTCATATTACTTAGCCAATAAATAATGAACAACATGAAAATGGTTTTTCAAGCTGCTGTGGAGAAAAAATGTCCGAACATTAACAGGCATTCAGATTTAATCTATAAACACCACTGACACAGAAATTTGGATGTTAAAAAAATAATTCAGAAGTTCAAAAGAAGCACTTATAAATAAGCAATGACATGTTGATTCTTACCTTCACCAGATGTTGGTTTATCCATTTTGTAAATGTCTTCTTCTGCACTCTGTCTCTTTCATCTGCAGAGAAAAAAAAACCACCTTATGTATTTTTTCTTCTTTAGATTAGTTGTTTTGGCAACATACACCTCTTTTTGTAAATGCCACCATTAAAAAGCTTAAATCTGCTATGCATACCTATTCTACGTAACTTTTTGGGATGCTTTGTGTTTAAAGTGGCAACAGGACACAAACAAGTGCTGCGTAGATTACATTATGCAAAGTCTGAAGTAAAGTGTTTGAAGTAAAATCATATCTTTCCTGTGGCAGTAAGTCAATCTGTAATGTTAGTTTGTGGATTTATAGCTTTGATGAAAATCACATTGAAAAGTAAGGACAGAAAATCAGAATCAGAAGGGTTTTAGTGCCAAATGTTGAGCAGATTTACAACATTAGGAAATTGCTGCGATACCTCGTGCGAGAAAATATGCCCCAGTGTCTCTAAAGAGACAGAAATAACTGTGTGACAGTGTTTTTTGTTTTGCGTCACCATGGCAGCCAGACTTCTTGCAGAAAATGGCATATAGGTGGAACCAGGAAACAAATGGGTGCAATTAAAGGAGAAAAAAAAAGAAAACTAAGAAATGAAATAAAGTTAAGTTTCAAAATATGTTTCTCAGTAACATAATAATGACTGAGAAAAACTACACTCTTTTCTAAACAGTGACTTGTTTAATATTTTTCATCAGTGGGTTTTTCTTTAAGTTGGTCTTCCATTCACTGGCAGAGGCGAGCCAAAATCAAGCCCGTCACCACAGCTATGACTCATTTCCCCTGATTCCACATCTTCCAGCATGCTTCCAGCTTCCAGCAACTGATCCTCATTGAACAGAAAAAAACTCACATGCTCAATCAATAACATGACTACACCATCTGTCGGCCGGGTCACATTCATTCCAGCAACACTGTGGAAGCCTGGAACTACTGCAGACTAACAACATAGATAACCTCCTGCCTTTACTAATCTTCAGCGTGGAAGATTAGTAAAGGCTTGCAAAATAAGTTTTGCATAAGGAGATTTTACCTGCAGTTAGTAATAAGCAAGTACAGGCATGACTAATCTTTTTAAGGAAATGACAAAAACCAGTAAGACAAACACTAACCCATGCAGCACATTAGCGTTACCAAGCGCTCCCTACGTTCCCTCTCTGTCATTAGGCGGTACTTCATCGTCTGCACCACTTCCTGAGGGGTGTCGAGAGGATCACGGTCCAGGTAGACAGATGCCATGCGGATAAGTGCCTGAAGAAGAGGTGGCAGCAATAGTCTCCCTCTTCTCGCCTGCTTGCCTACCACCCTCTATAGCTCTAGCTGTGACTCCCTCTCTCATCAAACTTCCAGAACGAGTCCTGTCAGGTTTTCCATGACTGCTTGCTAATTTGGGTTTCCATGTGGTTCACTGTTTATCTAGCAGCAGCCCTCAAAAATCATACAAGAAAGTCAGCGTGCCTCATGGAAAAAAGGAAAATAGAGAAAATGCTCCTTGTTAGCTGACTATGAATGAAGAACTAGTTTCTTTAAGCCATGTATCATGCTTTCTCATGACATCATGCATCACTTAACTATTTTACATATCAAATGCATCTTGTGCAATATAAAAATGCTCAACTGTGGGCCCCAATTTTCAAGAGTGTAAAATAATCTTTCTATTGTTCAACCGCCGCCAAGACTCACAATGTTTACTCCAGGAAAAACAACTGAGAACACTTTAAGTCAAATAACGGCCAACACCTTTTATTATACAACATGAAAAATAACAAAAAGCAATTCGTACGTGCAGCTTTTTCAGTTTTCAGTGGAAGTCCTGCATCTGTTTTCTTGTCATGCTAAGCATCACAGTTACATAAGACAAAAAACGAAAGTGCTCTTGTCCTGACAAATGATCCTTCAGAAACTTGCATAACTCACATCCAACACACAGTATTGCACTGCATGCCTGGTTGATAAACAACTATAATATTTGTTTGTAATATTGTAATGCTGTGTGTAATATGTTCTTGCAAGCATTAGTTTCTAACGAGAAGTGAGCCACTCATGTCTCAACCTAAGTTTATAAAGGACAACGTATTCTCTATGGAATCACTGAGTCTAAAAGATGCCCAGATAGTATATAAGCTCCTTTTTCAATGATATAGCATCTTTGCATGTGAAGGGAAAGCGTCCTTCAGGTTGATAATGAAGCCTGAAACATGCGTTTACAGAATAGGGCGCCTTCAGAGCAGATTCTCTGCAGACTTGTACATTTAGTTCATCTAAAAATAGTGCATGATTAAAAGCAGCTGAGAATTCAAAAGTGGGTTGGACTGACAGCATTACTTTTTTTGATAATCTACATGAAGCCTAAAGACTGAATTTAAAAAAACAAAAACAAAACTAATCAAGAGAAGCGAACCGATAGGAAAAGAGAGAGTGATGCAGTGAAAAACCTTTCCCAGCAGCACTGCTGTGTCATTGCTGATCTGAATGTCCCTGTGACTCCATCGTGCAGCAGAATCACAGAGAAATAAAGCAGTGCACTCTGCAGCAGGACACCAATTTGGTGTGTAATGCCCATGTCTAAGCTCTCTGCTGCATAATACATAAACCTCTCCTGAAAAGCTTATTAATATAGATTGACTGGGCAAGTTTTCCAGGAAACTCTCCATCTCAGAGCAGAGGTCAGGAGCTGAAAAGAGTGTCATCAACCAGTTATAAATCACAGTCAGTAACAGATAACCTTACAGCACATGCAGTATTTCACAGATTACTGATACCGCGCAGTCAATACACTGATATCAATAAATGTCATGGCATGGCAACCAGGTTGACATTATTGCTGCCGTCCATGTTTAAATACAGTATAAACAGATAATTAACTGAGCTTCCTAAATATTATTAAAGTGAGTTTAGTCGTATGGTGCCCTCTTGAGGTCTTAACAAGAATAAAAGTAAGCATTAACTCTGCTTGAATGCCACTCTATAAGCTACTGAAAAGTATGCCTTATAATTCTAGTGATATATTATTTGGCTATGAAATCAGTGAAGATCAGATATTAAACAGCAAATACTCAATCTCTGTCCCTCTGAACTAAAGTCAGACCTAATGTGTTTATACAAATGTCTCCTCATGATATAAAACTTTATCAGCATTATCTCACGCTTACTTATCACAGTTAATACATTCTATGATTGCACTGCTTGGACTTTTTTTTTTCACCTTATATCCAGTGCCACGTTTAAGGTCCCAGTCACACAGGCCTAGAGACTGGTGAACGACACCCCTGGCAACCACAGGTCGTTTGAGAAAAGTGGTTAGCGAGTGTTTGTACATAGTCAAAGCAACCCCTGCTAGCGATCGCTAGCATTTCCAGTACAGCACACACTCTGTGACTTTGTGACCCAGTGACAGCCAGCAGCTGCTCACCAACCGGTCCAGCAATACACATTTTTTCCTTAGCAGCCAGAGGTTTCCAGAAGGTCACTGGCCATGCTCTTGGCCTGTGTGGCTGAGGCCTTAGTGTGCTAAAACAATGCTGTGCAAACGTGCATTTTAGCCAGATATTTTCTTCCACTTATCCAGTTCAGGTTTCCGGGAGTCTGTTCCACCTGTCACAGGGCAACGCCTTTTGTTGTAAAGGTTTGCAGAGTAACTAAACTTACAGTATGTGATTGCTTGTACGTGTCTGTTTAAATGTTCTCACTTTGGTAGATGATTCACCTCCACCAACATCTGGGAACCGGATAACTGGATTGTGACCTCTGACTTTAAACGGTTGATGTTTGAAGGATCACAAGCTGTAGAAAGCCTAACCTGACAAACCACCATCCTAACGTTTACAACCTCAGGCACTGTCTACAGGATGCATTTATCCAAACCTTCTTCCGATGTGCAAATTTACACCGAGACAGGAAGTCAAACTGGTAGTAATTAAGGTGTTGTTTACTGCACAGTCTTACATCGCAGTATGTGAAGATATTCAAGTGAATAGCTTATTTTAACAATGACAGCAAACAATAATGCTGTGAATCATTAGCCACAGCAGCCAGTCTTGTATAAAACTAGATGATGAGCATAACACTGTTTTGAGGCCTGTGTGTACTCAGTCTGCAGTCCAAGCCCAGTGCAAGCCAAGAGTCCACCCACAGCATTCAAACGGTCAGCCTGAGACACTTATTTGTAGACCTCAGCAAAGCACATGTGCATGGCTATAAATAGCCACAACCCTAGACCATGCTGTCCCTGCAACTGCAGGCCACATAATCTGTGCCACTCAGGTGACATCCTTCATTTTCTGCCATGCAAAGATGAGCGAAGCAAAGTCATCCTTGTAATAGAAGTGAATGTATTTATTTATTTATTTATTTGAACAGAGATTAAAGTTGTAAGAGTTTGTATCCTTTGATTTTGGAATCTGATTGATGTAGTAGAAAACAAAACTGATCAGATCCTATGATATGTTCTCCAGCATTGAATTTTTAAATTCAAAACTACATATTCAACACATGACACTGATTTTGTGTCCAAATAAACAATTCCGTTTCTAATTTGTTTTAAACAGACTTTCAGAAAATGGAAAATCAACCCAGCAATAGTACAGTCTGCCTTTTCACTGGCTGTTCAATTTGTAATTTCATAGTTCTGTTTAAACACAAGCAGAAACACAAACAGATGAATTTTAGTTTTCCTGAGAACATCTGGCAGAGGAGGACAGGGACACCCTTTGGTATCTTATTATGTCACAATGCCTAAAATATCCTCACATTCTGAGAGGAGCAAAGAAAGCTCTACCAATCACAATCCACCCTATGTAATCCCCTTGCTCTCTTATGTGAAAGAAATAAAAACAAACATAAAGCCTAAACTCAAGAGCACTCAACCTTCAACCCACTGAATATTCTTGCTAAACGGCCTCCTTTTCACAGCTCTTATGCTCCGGCCACTTCAGTAAGCAAAGGCCTGTGTGCTTTATTTAGAGTACAAGCTAACCCGTTGCACCTTTATTTAATAGTGATTCAGGTAATAAAAAAAAAAAATTGAAATCATTCAATTAATAAGGCCCTGCTCCACATAGTAGTGATCCTGTTCATACACTAATATAAAGCCAAATCCTAAAAAAAATTAAAAACTAAACCATTCACTAAACGCTCCATCAGGACAAAACCTGTTCAAAGTCTTTGCGTGTTCCTTTTGAAAATGTTGAAATAAATATATTGATATATATCACTCTACATTTGATTATGGTGTGTCACAAGGCCTTTTATTATTTAAACGCTTATTATGTTTTGCAGCAAGAGTGTACAGTCGTGGCCCACAGCTGTGGCTTTGTGAGGCTGCACATTAGAAGAGTGGTGCTTTGCGCAAAACACCAACATGCTGGTGACCCCTGGGCTTTGTCGAACGAAGGTCCGCAACCTTTGCTATCAAAAGAGACATTTTTGAGCTATTTTTCTACCCCCCCCAAAAAATCTATACAGAGCTGCAAAACGTGGCCATGTTGTAGTGAGCTATTTATGATTATTTGATACTTTAACTGCATTTTCAATTTCTAATTTTGGAGGTTTTGCTAATTATTTTCATTCTTTTTTTATTACCAAAAAAAGATCAAGTGGAGGAAAAAGACCTGACCTGTAATAGAGAACTGCAGAGCACTTTAGGTCAGCATTTCTCTGAACAGTCTAAAACAGGGGTGGCCAACTTCAGGCCTCGAGAGCCAGTGTCCTGCAGGTTTTAGATAACACCCTGGGTCAACACACCTGAATGAAATGATTAGTTCATTAGCAGGCCTCTGGAGAACTTCAAGAAATGTTGAGGAGGTAATTTAGCCATTTAAATCAGCTGTGATGGATCAAGGACACATCTAAAACCTGCAGGACACCGGCTCTCGAGGCCTGGAGTTGGCCACCCCTGGTCTAAAACAATGCCGTATGTATGACAGAATATTTTTTTAAAAATGTGAATTATTCAGTGAGGCTACACATTTTTAAAAAAAATGGATGATTTAAAGGATTTCTTAAAGCAACAAAAACAAAAAATAATCAAATAACCATTGTTCACTTCCGTATTCATTATGGAAGCGAATATTAAATGAATATTAATTCATTTATCTAAATAAATGGGGCGAAGGCCAAAAAAAGGGTTTAAAGGCTTTTTTTACTCTTACAATGCACAATATTATACAGCTTCTGAAATGACAGTGATGCTCTACTATGTCCATGTGTCAATGCAACAACATGACTGGCTAATACTGTTCCTGTTTCAGGCGTTAATTGGCCCTCAATGGGCAGAGAACAACTGCCACCTTTAGCGCTTTAAAATTCACCTACTTACTTTTACTACTTCAACTGCCTTTTTTTCTACTAACATAATGATTCTGATGCAAACATGTACACAAAGACAATGGCGAGTCAGAATATTTACCAAATACATACCATGTTTGCCATCTTAGCATACAGTCCTAATTAGCATGCTCACATTTCCTAATTAGTGATAAACACAGTCGACAGCTAAGCTGGTATAGCTTTGAGGGTCATAACTCATAATCAAAACTAAATTGAAATGTTAATCTGGTGATGGAGCTATATGAAAGGTACTCTGACCAGGACACATACAACAGTCAATCAAATTAGAAAAAAATAGTGAAAGGACCAAGAGACTGTCAGCCCTTAAACATCAAGTCTGTTGCAACTTACAGCAACCTAATATTGCTGATTGCTAATATTCAACAGCTTATGCCTGTCAAACTATGAATTGGAGGTTTATATAAACTAAATGCACAGTTCTTATCACAACAGAGGATGACCGGTGGCTCAGTTCAGTATGATCAGCTGCAACCAGTGTGTGTTTTAATAGGCATGCTGACATTATTGTTCCTGGGTAGGTGGTAAACACAGACAGAAAAACAGCAAAGAGGGGGAAATACCGGATGGTGCATTTTTCCCATTCTTTGCAAGTGAAATATTGTAGCCAGTTTAAGGGTAGGGCAAAGACAGAGGTATGTAACTGGAACAGGTTGCCAAGCCTTCAGAGCAGCCTGTTCAGTCAGTCTTTGCTTTTTTTGGAGACTAAAGTAAAGAAGAAACCATAATATTATTTTGTTCATTACTCCTTTCCTACAACTGCTGCTGAGAAAGTGCATGCTCTACATTAAAAAAGGGACAGCATGAACCACTGCTGCATATCATTAAATTAAAGGAGCCATCACTTTCTGAAAATGTGCAATAGCTGCAATATTAACTGGATACACAAGCGGAAAATAATAATTAATGACTATTTTCACTATTTCTGGTGTAATAATGATGTGCCCTGCTACAGCCACGGGTGAGCTGACCCTTGACGAAATACAAATGGAACATAAAGATGAAGCTGTCAGTGTACCCACAGACATGACCTGTAACTACTCAGGTACTCGGCAAAGTCCAGCAGAGGAAACAGAGAGCCATTAATGATAGCTAACGGCACATAAATACAGACTTACGGCACTTGCTTGAAAACATTCACTCACTCACACACACACACACACACACACACACACACACACACACACACACACACACACACACACACACACACACACACGCACACACACACACACACACACACACAGATATATTTTT
>VVHJ01055191.1:20372-31006 GCA_015107715.1 Tylochromis polylepis
TATATATATATATATATATATATATATATATATATATATATATATATTGGTTGGGTTTAAAGCGTCAGACTAAAAGCAGAAAAAAGGCAGACCAAAATACCATCACATGTGCCACAGATCCAAGTCACTACAGACAAGCTTATGTCCCCAAATAAACCTGAGTTTACGAGAAAATAATACACTTAAGGAGGTCTGTCATTTTTTCTTTTAAATACACCATATGTCGGGATTGTGACATATGCCAAGACGGTTTTTGTCCTTACTGCACATTGCTATTTAATAACTTCATATTAAGGAGACTCCCCCTCACCTGCGATCCTAAGCACAGCTCTCTCCGCCGGATCCAGCACGGATCCTCCCTGGATTTTCCTCTTGGACCGCTCATGTCTCGGCAGGTTCCAGGGTAAAGTGTCTCCGGGTGCGGGAGACGCCGATCCAGATTTAAGACTGTACTCATCCTCATCCGAAAAATCCGCCGATGAAGACATGGAGCAGTGTAGGGAAGGATTGCCCGAACTGGAGCTCTGTGAGACAAAAGAAAAATGGGGATAAGGGTGGAAAGAACAATGCTTGTCTTGAAATGTATGAGAAACACAACTAAGCTGTTAAAACGTTCACAACCCATTCCCTCCCCGCCTCACCATCGCAGGTCAAGGTGCGTAAATGTGGGCACGTTAGGTGTGAGGACGCACACTTGAGCCACCAACTCCAAATGACCCGTAACAATAAGCGAACGAGCCAAACTAAAGCGATGCGAAATCAATAGTATCTGGCTCCCCCGCCAGGTCAATGACAACACTTACCACTGTATACATGGAGACCTGTCAGCTGGAAGAAAGAAAAAAAAAAAAAAAGAAGAAAAAATCTCTGTACGTGTTATTGGCTTTCAGCCTTCAGAGACATATTTCATATGGTGCCACGCCCTTTGAGTGATGCTCCGGCCACGCGTTCGTCCCTTGTCGGAGCATTAAAGATGTGAGGTGATGTCAGATCTCCAGAGGGCTGGAGGGATGATACGCTGTGTGTTGTCGAGGCGAAGCTGGACCGTGATGGGAGAGCAGAATGCATGTGTCTGCGCGTCACACCCGGTAGCCAACAACAGCAGCTCCAACAGCAGCGACGGTGGTGTTAGAGCGCCATCCTTATACAAAGCTGCTGTGTTGCTACAAATAGCGACCTTAAACGTGGGGTTAATATGAAGACGGGAGGTAATCCCACTGATTACCATGGCGAGGACTCCACAACAGACCCCCCTGGGTCAATACTGCTGTGACTTTGCACACAATTACGTGCGGATGGACAGTGAAGTGTTAAACAGAGGATAAAGTAAACCACTGTGCTAACCAGAGGCCAGCGGTTGCACAACATGACACACTTGGTTTAAGTATTAAATCACAAATATGCATTTTAAAACTAAACTAAATTAACTGACACTTAGTTCCAGGTTTGACCAATTAGTTCAATTCTCACACATTCTCCTTTTGTAACACAAATCACAACAAAAGTGCTCAAAGGCAGCATTGGTAAATGGATTACCTTCTTTTGCAATTCCTTGCTGCACCCTAACACACCTGAGGTTGGGCAAGAGAACAAACACGGGCAAGCACAGCCCAGTGGATAGGGTGGGGCAAACTTCAATCACTTAAATGACAAAAGTGCAGTTTAATAACACTTGAAACAGATATTCTGTGGACAAGAAGACTTTAAGGAAGAAGTCTGTCTTCCACATAGTCCTGGTCTTATTCTGTGCTTTTGCACGGATTGTGAAAGTGGAGGATATTATTTCTATCGTGTCACAGAAAGTGATTTGTGGCTTAAAATAGCAGCTGCTTTCATGTCTATCCGCTGAGCTGATAAAAGCAACATGCTGTTAATATTAGCAGCCTTTTTTTTTAAATTGTCGCATCACTTTTCATCAGGATAAAACTCAGTCCTAAAAAGGCAGCTTAGCGTCGCAGTTTTTATCAGCTCTCTTCATAATTCCTCCTCATAAAATGCAAAACAACTGCACGATTTGAGGAAAGTTTGTACTAGCTTGCTACTGGAATAAAAGCATGTTCTCAGAAGTCAGTTTGCACTTAGTTTCATTTAAGAAAATTACAGCTGAAATATTAGAGCCACTCTCATATCACTTGGGAAAGTAAATGATCCTTTATTACTTTTTAAAACCTCATAATCTTTGCCCAAGAGCTGTTACCAGTACTAAAAATAACATGAGCACGATCATCATAAAGGTTACTCTTTACCCGTGAAGACTTCTTTTGGTTACTGTAAAAGAAACCATATTTTTCACTCATGACCTGGTTTGAATTGGCACTGGGCTCAAATTGCTTGTTTAAGCTGCGTTCTGCTGATGGTCAGTGTCATTTATATAGATTACATGTTTATAAAAAAAAACAAAAACAGAAACAACATTTGGCTTTATCACAACAAGAGAACCATTGTGGATTATTCATTTTACACAGACTGTTGTGAGCTAGGCATGTAAACGCATTATAAATGATGTATGGTGGCCTGAATTAGGCCCGTGCTCACTTATCTTGTTGTTTTCATAATTGCATTCATCTCTGAACTGTCATCGTGATTCAAGTAATTTGCAAACCTCCTTTTCCTGCTGTATTGTTAGACTAACAATATTGTGTCATGGCATCATTTACCTTTTTCTTAATCGCTGGTTAAACATTTCACCTGCATAAGAAATGTATAAATAAAACGTGACATAAAATGTTAACCCGTGGCAGCAAAACATCCAGTTCAGAAGCCAAATGACTACAACTCATAGATAAGTCTTTCCTCATGGCTGGCTCCAGTCGAGTTGTTGTTCATCTTGTCTGCTGACCAGTTAAATGATAAAAAGCACAAAAGTGTTTCTGTTATCTACAGTATTGCAACACAACAAACAACTATCGGTGGAGTCTGCACCAGTGACGGGTATGCAGAGATCAATAGGATCCTTTGGACAGTTTGTCAGTCTAAATTTATACACTCATACTAAATAACACCAATGTAAAGCAGTAGGGGTATGCTGTGTGCTGGTTAGTGTATTTAACATTCTCAATGCAGTCACATTTGAATCAGACACATTCAAAAACACCCACAGATGAGATGATTTTGTGAATGTGGAATCCGAATTTTTGCCTCGGCAATTCAAAAATATATTCCCAGATTGGAGGAGCAATACATAAAGAAAGGGCATCAAACCAAAGGACTTTAATGTGGCCGTACCTTTTGTTTCTGTAAGTCACCTTCTTTAAGGTGAGGTCCCCTCCTTCTTCTGCTCTGTGCTCCTGTAATCATACGTTATCCCCCCACCCACTCAGTCTTTGGGTCAAATGTTGTCCCTGTCTCTCCTTACTGTAAGTTTTACCAGCACAATCTGAAAGTGACAAAAGTATTGAAGGACAGCAGGCCCACTCGCATTCTCAAGCAGTGCAGCTCACAGACAAGATAACACAAGAAGGTGGAAATATGGAAAAGCTGAAGATCTAAAACTGCGGTGAGTTAAAGGCACAGGGAGCATACCATATTATGCTTTCAAAGGCACGTACTAGCGTGCAGGCTAGGATGACTAATTCAAATTATTTAAGGAGTCATAGAATCTAATAAAATGGGTGATTCACTTGTGAAGTTCAAGCTGCAGCAAAATCAGAGTTTATTACTATAATTATTTTTATAATTAAGTTAAATATGTTTGGATTGTTGAGTGCACTGAACACACTGAACCTTTTTAATGATGCAGCTCCTTTAAAACACCGCGGCATGGGGCATATCCATAGAATACTTTATATCTGGTGAGTTCGTGTACCTTTCATTTCTGGGAAAAAATTATTAAAGCAAAGTTTACAGGATCTGTTGATAATTTTTTTTTTCTTTTTAAATGGAAAACATTTTACAGGACCACTGTCATACCTGCTGCTGTTGGTTAATTGCACTACTGTCCTTGTACAGCTCAAAGGCTGCTTTATTTTTATTTATTTGATATGTATCTCGCACCACTGCCACTATTGTACATAGCTGCAGTAATTCCTTAGAGTGTCCTTTATCTTTTCTTAATTCTTCTTTATACTAAGGTGAGGGAGAGACAGTATTTCGATTCTTCTGTATGTCCTGTACATGTAGCGAATTGACAGTAAAAAAATCAATCTTTAAATCTTTGATCTTGGTTATGATGATTAGTAACTGAACAAATCACCCTGCAGTACCAACACAGCAACTTTTCATTTCTTGGGAAGAAACCCACCATTCAACAGCACACCCAAGTCTCAGGTTCCTTAAATAAGCATCTACCCTGTGGCCTAGAGCAAGTTAGCACTCCTTTTCCAGAATCAAATGTACACTGCGATGTTCCTGTTGAGGGGAGCAAGCAAATCCAGCGTATTGTGTTATCATTAGTCTTAATGGTAACAGTGAAGAGGGGTACCTACAGGTTTACGTGTAGGGGTGACTTGTACAGACTGGTAAAATTCTGGCAGGACTCTCTTCTTCACTTTGCGTTTTCTTAGAGACGAAGATGACTCGGGTTCACTTTCGGGAACCTCGACCAGATTGGGCTTTTCCTCTGTCACCCGAGCATGTATGCTCCTTCTTGCACGATGCGGACTGTGCCTGAAGCCCTGGGGAACATGAACACGTCAATCTGGTAACAAATTATGCATTAGGCATACCTTAGCATGAGAAATTAAAAGCTGTGTTAGATTATCAAGAATTACAGTGATTGCAATTCAGGTTTAAAGTAGAGGTGGGATGCTGTTACTGTACACAACCTGCAGATTTCAGAGATGCAGGTGTTAAGAGACTGATCACACAGAAACTTCAGCAACTCTGAAGAGAAATCGTGCTTTTGAAGATGTTTATGAATTTGCATTTATCTCAAGTTTTCTTAAAGATTGAGGACACTGTTTTACAATATTAAGGCTCTAAGACTGCCCTGCATTTGATGTCCTTGAATATGATACTGAATCCCTACCAGCTAAGGTACTGAGTCAGTAGGGATTCTGTATCCTGTGGTTCAATAACATGACCTACAAAAGAAGGCAAGCTTTTGGTTTTGTAACTATAAAAACAAGAAGACTGTATTCTGTAGCAGTGTGGTTGGCCATAACACTGGTCTGCCAATGCTGCGCTTGAAATAAAGAATAGCTTTACTAAAACCTTATTGGAATACACTGTAATTAGTTTCCACCAACTCTATAGTTACAATTGTAATTAAAAAAAGGTTCTCTCTTTCATGGGCCAAGTCAGCAAAATTAAAACCGTGTACTAAAACAGCTTTATCCATAACATAACGTTAATTTTTAGTTTAGCACAGGTCTTGCAGCGCTTATATCCATTTGTAATCATTCCTTTGCAAGCTAATAGCTTATTACTTACATGGCTATGTTTTCTTAAACTACTTCTACTTTTATTTTGAAAGCAAAAAAAGCTTAAAACGGAAACGAATCAACAGAAAATTGTCTTCATGTTTTCAGTCGTCAGCATCAAATGACATTTAACATATATGATATTGTGGATCATTTTTAAAAAGCGGTTTCTGTGGACTCAGTTACACCTAGCTTTAACCCATGTGTTTCTGGGAACAAACAGTAGTGAAACTGCAATGTCGCCCACATCATTTATTGATAACACATGCGCACTGCGCACGGCATAGACCTTAAAATAGCCATGCAGCCCTCGATAAAAGTCTAAAAGAAACGCTCTTTAAGGTGAAGCGTTGGTTAAATCACAGCTTAAAGCTCACGTAGCCTCACTTTAACACAAGTCATCATTCCTCCTGGCTATTAGGTGACAAAGCCATTATGTAAAAAGTTCATCCTACCTCTGATCGAAAATGATGCGTTCGCAGGCCAACTATAAGACAGATAACAGATGTTACAAAAAAGATGTTAGGATGTAAAACATTGCAAAGAGTGCAGCTCGGCTATGAGATAGGCATTTGGTCAAAAATAATAACAAGTTTAAGATGCTTCAGGTTACTTTAAGTAAAAAAAACAAACAAAACCAAAATCCAAGATCTTTACGCACAGTATCACCTCTGAGTCTCACAGCCCAAACAGCCGCTAACAGTAGTGACTCGGCTTTTATATACAAGAGATAAAAATAATCACACTATGAACGATTACATGTATCTCTAATGTCTGTAGGCTACATGAATATATGTACCATGAGCTGTCAGGAGGAGAAGATGCGGCTGGCCTGTACGCTACTCACCGCGGCTCTTGGGGCGTCCAGAGAGCACAGATTTTATTGGATGCTTTCCATTACGAAGCCTGCGATGCCAGCAGCAGAAAAACAAAATTGTCGCAATAGTCCCCAGCAAAAGCAACAACAACAGCAGCACACATTGAATACTGTACGGCCTTAGTAGGACCAAAAACGCCGCAGCGATCATCATAAGACGAGATATAGGGCAGATCAGGCAGCCTCAGACAGCCGGCTCCTCCGCTGCCGTTATGTCGCTGATAACTCGATAAGAGAATAAAGACACTCACTGACATACGTGAAGCATCGCACAGCAAACCGTGGAGAGCGCACAGGTCCAGAAAGGACAGCCCAGACTATTGATATCATTATTGTGAGGTACAATGCATGACTCAGCAGAGACGCCACTTTAATTTATTTATTTCTTCTTTTTTTTTTTAACAGGGGGCAGGGAGAGTCAGCAGATTCATCCCAGCATCACTGTAATCTGCTGCAGAGGGGGCTGCCCACATGAATAACGCTGCAGTAGTAAATAACAGTAATCCGTGTAGACCCGTGGACGTACTGCACAAGTAGGGAAGAGTTTTTTTTAAATATTTTTTTAAATTGTGATATAGAGTGTCATCGCCACAGTACACACATACAGCATCCCCCCCCCGGAATTAAACATCGTGTGTATTTTGTAGTATGGCTTTAAAATGTATGTAGTGACAGGTGCTGAGATGAGGCAGGTCCTATGCACAGACACTTTGAGGATTAGAGCGAGCAGAAACTCTGATCATAAGCCAACACGGGTTATGTAAGTTTTGGGTGAAATGACATCATCTCTCCTTCTGCTAAATTAAAGACTCAGACAAGCAAAGTGTGGCAGGAGAAAAAGACGTGTTTATACAACATCGCATATTGTGGGTGTAGGTATGTAAATTACAACTATTGTTAGACTATATATAGTAAATACAGTTTTCCACTTACGTATAACAACATGTGTTTAGTTGTTTGTGTCAGTCACACATTTACTAACTTATAAATATAATCCCAATTAGTTAGACATAAAATCTACGGTTTATTTCAAATAAAATAATTGGTTCTAATTATCCATCAGGTCATCTTTAATGTTTTAGAGTACAGCTTTCAGCATTATTGAACTAAGCTGCATTATTTTGAAATCTTTCAAATGTGTCACAAAATGTAAGCTTTATAAGCTATTGCAAAAGCTGTGTACTTACAAACTGCAAATGATACGCTAGATTGCACAAGGCTATACTAAAGTGTCTGAAGGTATTCTTATTTGTCATAAAACAACAACAACAACAAAAAAGCATAGCCTACAGACCTTCTTTCACCTTGTTTGAATCTTGGTCATGTGCTTGGCTTCAACTTGATACCTCAAAAATACATGGGCATGTTTTAAAATTAAGGTGTATATTTATGAAATATCAATATATATCCAAATAATTACAATAAATATTAATGTATTTTACATTAATATTTTTCTTTAACTTTTCTAACTACATGGCCTAGTATAAATATCAATGCATATTGCCACATATGCAGTGATATCATATTGTATGTGTCAAATATGTAACATATGAGTTTTAAAAAATAGAAGAGAATAGAACAGAACAGAACCCCATATCCAAAAAAGTAGGATGCTGTGTGTAAAATGTAAATAAAAGATTGTATCTGAATATTTTATTCACAGCAGAACATTAAAAAAATCATATCTTTAAAATGAGACACCTTAATATTTCATGAAACAATTTCAGAATGATGTTCCTCAGTGTAGAATTGTGAAGACCTTGACTATTTCATTGTCTACAGTGCATAATGTCATCAACAGATTCAGAGAATCTGGAGGAACCTCTGTGCGCAAGGGACACAGTCGAAACTCAGAATTGATGCCCGTGATATTTGGGCCCTCGAACGGTGCTGCATTACGAACCTGATGATCCTGCTATGGCTCACAGCTCACAGGTCACCGTGCCATCCACAAATGCAGCTTAAAGCTTAGTCATGCAAACAAGAAGCCTTATGTGAACATGATCCAGAAATTCTGCTGTCTTCTCTGGGACAAAGATCACTTAAAATGGACTCCTTTGAATTACAAACTGTTCTGTGGTTGCACATCTGGAAAGGCACCATCAATGCTGTAAGGTGTGCATATTTCAACGAGGTGACGGTAAACTCCATACTTTTACCAACTGACAACATTTGACACATCACGAAACATAAAACAAAGAAGACTCAGGAGTGTGGAGCAACTACAATCCTATATCAGGAAAAATGAGAAAACATTCCTCTCCCAAAAGTCCACCAACTGGACTCATTAGTGCCTAAACGTTCACAGACTCTTTTTAAAAGAAGAGGGCATGCTACACAGTGGTAAACATGGCCCTATCCCCACGTTTTTGAGATGTGTTTGTGATATTTTTTCCATTGTGAATAAAATATTTGTTTATGAGATTTGCAAATCGATGCATGATGAAACTAGAGTTGTAGAATGGAGTAGTATAGAGTAGATGTGTATTCCCGCGCTCAACATGGTAGAGAAGGGCGCAGATGAGCACCATGTAATGTTGCTATTTACATATGTGTTTGGTGTTTATGTCTGTGAACGTGTACAATTCATCTCTCCACTAAACGATGTTAAATATGATACATAAATATGAATCTAGGTAAAGTTGGCGCCTCTGGCGGGGATAACTAGAATATTAAAAGGCTAGTAGTTGGTAACATCATCACACTTCGTCCCGGATTAGGTAAGAGCGCAGAGGCGGACTTTGTTCTCTCGTGTATTTTGTAGCAAGCCCAAGCCCCGTCCACGCGGCGCACTCTGCGAACAAAAAAAGGGGCACCCGTTGTACATGACGTCAGGACTAGCTGCGTTAAGTTGATTTGGGATGTAGTAGTGAGCTACCAATCTGACAGAGTGAGCAACACAGGTACAGGTAATGCCATGCTAATTTTAATTTAAACTATGAGTCTGATATGCCGTATTTCATCCGTTTATTTTTAGAGAAGGTCGTGTAGCACCTTGTGGGAATGAGGGTTTTAGTTTCAGAAACACTTCCAGTAATGGCCTACGAAGCGGGCATTAGTTAAGCGGTGTGAAAACGCCAAAACTGCAAACACCAGAGGGTTTTTAATCTAACATTACACAACATAACATTAGCTTGCATATCTCACACAGCCCTGAGTGTTTGGGACCCATGACTTATTTCTTTCAGAGTGAAGATATCACTGCTAATACTAGTCTTCACCAGATTATGGTTGGTAGAACAACCCACCTCAGAAGATGAATGAAATTCTCGGTGACATATAGGGCTTTTAACGTCAATGTGTGTAAATATAGCAAGGTTTGATTTACATATTATGATCATTGAACTTCATGCAGCCCGCGAACGCAACACCGAAGTGCACTGGCGCGTAACTTCTTCTTCCTTCCTCTTTTGAAGTGCTGTTTAAAAGCTTGCAGCTCAATCCTGCCGCCGCTGGTTAATAGGTATACTGCAACAACACTGATTTAAGTCCTTGACTAGTTGCTGTAGAGCAGCTCCCACATGAGAGGCAGCACCGAAGAGAAGTACTAAATGAGGTGGCGAAACGAGGAAGAAATTATGCCCCCATGTTGAATTTCTACACGGGTGACCCTCGTTAAAGCAAGTCGTATTTTCCTACTTTTAAAAGGCTTGACAACGACACGAAGTTTTCGGAAAGGTCGCTAGGTACAATAGCTGCACTTCGGTTGATGTTACAACATGCTAATATTCGTTTGTTCAACAGCATCGCATAGCTGCTACCGTTTCCTTTGCCTTACTGTCTGTGTTGTTCATGCTTAGCTTAAACGTAACTGTTAAGCTAACTGCAACAAAAGAGGTGATACTATAATATATATATTGTCCGAAGAACTGTTGCTAAAGCTTTAAGTACGTACTCCAGCTTGAAAATGTGTATTATCTTCCCGTTTCCTTTAGGAACATGTCCTCTCCAGTTGACGCAGAGGAACATGAAGTGGAAGAAGAAGTGGAGTTTGTATCAGTAAGTCATGTGCACACTGGCTCTATTACAGTGGGATGCAAAAGTTTGGGCAGCCTTGTTAATAGTCATTTTCCTGTATAAATCGTGGGTTGTTACGATAAAAAAAAGTCAGTTAAATATATCATATAGGAGACACACGCAGTGATATTTGAGAAGTGAAATGAAGTTTATTGGATTTACAGAAAGTGTGCAGTAATTGTTTAAACAAAATCAGGCAGGTGCATAAATTTGGGCACCACAAAAAAAGAAATGAAATCAATATTTAGTAGATCCGCCTTTTGCAGCTTCAGCTTTGTCACTGATTCCTGGACATTGGTCTCCAGAATCTGCTGATACTGAGTGGAATCCATGCGTCCCTCAACTTTAACAAGATTCCCAGTCACTGCACTGGCCACACA
>VVHJ01055197.1:0-12907 GCA_015107715.1 Tylochromis polylepis
AATAACACAGTTAGTCTGCCTCAGTTTGTTTTGCAGCAGGTTTCACGATATAAAAAACCATAATATCACATGTACAGACCCAATATCTGATTTAAAAACACGAAGACTTACATGTACGCTTCAAATTTCCAGTTTATCCCACTGAGCAGTTCTTACTTTAAATCTAAGCTCTCTTGTTCCTCTCCCGTCCTGTCTTTCTTATCTTTCTCCATCTCTGAGTGAAGTTAGCTCTCTTTCTTTTCTCTCCATGTGAAATACAGCAGCTGGACCTTTAGCTTAGCAACACACTGTGAGACAAACTGCTCACGGATAGTTTGTGTGTTTGCTGATGTTTGTTGAGCTGATAGAAACGCTGCATTTGAAATGACCTGAAACAACATGTTATTCCCTTTATGCTCACTCGTCTTCTGTACTAATAGCTAGATGCTGAAGTAACCTAACCGTAGCTTATGGACACCTGCAGTCGTTCCGGTGTCTCAGTGACGTGAAGTAACAACTCCCGCTTAAACCAAAAGTAACGAGCCTGTTTTGAAAATGTAAGGAGTAGAAAGTTCGGATACTTGTTTGAAAATGTAGGGAGTAAAAGTAAAAAGTAGTCAGAAAAAAAAACTACTCAAGTAAAGTACAGATACCTGAAAATTCAAGTACAAGTGTTTGTACTCTGTTACTTCCCACCTCTGCTGATTATACAGCGTTGTTAGTGGTAACACATTTGAGCACTGATAGTTCCGTTCTTTGACTTCATGTTTTCTCTTTTGTCACCGCTCTGGAACGCCGGCCCTGTGGAAGCTGTCACCGTCTGCCCGTTCCATCATCGGCCCAACTGCCCTTGCTCTGTGAGCCCCGTCACCAAACCCCTTCACACTTTTTGTCGATAAACCTGTTAAACTTGCTCCCAACTCCAAGTTTGCTTTTGAGTCAACCAAACTTATTCTGATCGTGACAATTATTTCTCAGAGCGCTAAGGTTATAGTAGGTGATAGTAGGCTAAACGTCTGTCTTTCTGTGACTGGTAGAATTCAGGTTTTCACCCACGTCTACAAGATTTCAGGCTTGGTTAGTGCTCATTCATTTTGGAGTAAACCTGGGAACTGAACTTTAAGCATTCTTTCTTACTCTCAAAAATAACTACTTCAGTTTTATTTAGCAGGGGAAAAAGGCCAAAAATACAAGGTACACAAAATAACAGACAAAAGTTAATGACATGCAATGGTGACATGTAAATTGACAAGTTAAAGAAGACTCCAGCTGCCTGAGCTCATAGCAGCATAACCACAAGGTTCAGGGTCTCCTGATCCAGCCCTAACTACAAACTTTATCAAAAGGGAAGGTTTCATGCCTAATCTTAAAAGGAAAGAGTGTGTCTGTCTCCTGAAACCAGGATGGTTCTAGATGAGAGGGGCCTAAAACCTGAAGGCTCTGCCTCCCATTGTAATTTTAAATACTATGAGAACCACAAGTAAGCCTGCAGTGTGATGGCGAAGCTCTCCACTGGGACAAACAACAAGGCCTTTTAGATCATTTGGGATTGAGGATGTAACACTGTTAAATTCAGTTCTGGATTTAAGAGGGCAGCTAATATGAAGAGAAGCTGAAGGTTTTTCGAGGGCCTTTTAGAACAACTTGGTAAAATCCAGTTTAGACATAACAAATGCATGAACTTGTTTTTCAGCATCGCCCTGAGACAGAACGTTTTTTCTTTAAACAATAATGCACGGACAATAGGAAGCTGTCCTGGATGTCTGCCCATTGCGCAGCCCGGTCAGAAATCAGTACTACTAAGCAGTAAGGCAATACTGTACATCACCACCCTGAAAAACAAACTGCTTTTATTTACACAAACAGCACTTCCATTACGACCATCCCTATCCATCTGAGGAGCCACTCTGGGTGTTGCTGCACACCTTACACACACAACTGTAAGGATTAGGGATGTAACAGGGATACTTCGTTCCCGTTGACTAGAAGGTCATAATGAACCCAGAGGCTTACAGACATATTCATAGGGCTGTCATGTTACTACAAGTTGCCCATAATGAATCAGGAGTTGTTAGACAGTAACACAAACCATGGTACAAAGCTGAACCTAAAAGTCTGACACCACCGTGAAAAGCTTTATGTAAACCTTGAAATAATCAGAAGCTTTGAGTGTTCTCTTGAGTTTAACGAGGGCGTATGTAATGAGGCCAGGAGGGCAGAGAATGATACTTCCAGGGATAAAACCCTAATGAGTTGATACCTATGCCAAGTCAACCTCGCCCTGACCAAAGAAAAATACCAGAAAGTCACACGGCATCTCTGTGAAGAAGGATTCACAACAAGTCCAAACACTTCACAGCTTTGAAGGACTTCATGAAGTCCAAATAAGATCAAGGAGTGCTGGCTGTCATGGAGTTTTCTTTCTTTCATTTGCTTTAAAACATTAAATATGTCAGAGTATAATTATGACAAAGACCAATAAGAAAATACATGCAGTCAACATATGAAGTTCAACAATTTGTTGACATCCTGCTTATCAAGGAAGTTAAAGTAGGTATGAATGTGGAAATCAGCTTCCTCTAAGTACAAAGAATTTGTGGGAAGGGTATATAAATCACTCGTTTTTATTTGCTGTTTTTATCCAGCCACTCAGTGCTTCTTTCACTATGATAAGTATACAGAAAAATAAAATTTAAAAAAATGGTGGAGAGAAGTAAAGATAAACTGTACACCTGCTTTTTTTTCTGACACACTGTTAAATAAATAAAGAGAAGAGAGAAAGATGTGAATAAGTAAATAAAGAAATATAGTTGAGGAGGATAATATTTCAGGCTACACTGACAAAATATTATCTGTTTTTTGAAGCTGATAAAGGAAATATGCAACCCTGTTTGCACATTAAAATGTACATTAAAAACAAGCATGCAATGATTTCCAAACTATTTATGCCCTATATATGCAAAGAAGATGTACGATGTGTTATGATATGTCACTTTGTGTTTGATAGTTAGGGCAGGGATTACAAAGGAATAAAAAAGTAGTGTAAAACTAAGGATGACATTTTTTTTAAATGATGGTGAGAAGTAACGAATACAGATAGGCTGTACACCTGCTCCTTCTTCTGAAAAATTAAGAAGTAAAATAATCAGGTAAATATGTAAATAAATAAATAAAGCTGAAAAAGCCCATAGAAATACTGAAGTCTTCAACGCTTGTAGTCTACTGATCTCCAAAATAAGCTAAAGCAACACAACATGATCAGCAGTTCAAAATATGTGTTTTTAACACTAGATGGCGCCATCAAACCAACCATCAACTCAGAGCGGCTCATCTTCTTCATCTTTAGGGAAATGATACTTTCCACCACAACAAAATTCAGTTATTTGTACCTTGACAGTATATTTTTTGGTATCTGTTGCTTTACTGTAAATCTCAAGAAACCCTGTTTAAAAAAAAGAATGCAATGATTTATATGCTAAATATATTTTTATTTCGAGTCTGGTAGGATTCAAAAATGTCTTTTGGCTTGAACGTTTTTTAAATTACATTTTTTAAAGAGGTGGAGAAAAGAATTAAAGATACATGGGTATGTGAGGGGGGTGCCTCTGAATCTGGAAGAGCGATTTTGGTAATGAGTGCTTTCACATTAGTACTTTAAGTACTTTTTGATACTACACCTGCACTGTATCACCTAAGTAAAGAAACCCATTTCACCACTTCATAAAATAGTTATTCTATACAAGAGAATTCTCATATTGCTCATAAGCTTGTATTCACCACATAGCATTCATTCATGCGCAGCTTTTTCACTACATAAAAATAATGTCTGTAGTAATTGTGGGATTATTAGGAGGAAGACAGTAATGTCATAAACGTTTCATGTACTGCGGTATAAACTGTCCCCTTCCTTCCTGTATTCAAGCCTGTGTTTAGTGGAGGAGGACCCCAGGTTTCCTGACTGGGTGGAGCTCCTGAATGACAGTGGTTTTCCTGCTGGAGGCTCAGACAGGCCTAAACTATTCTGAGTTATTTTAGAAGTTTCATCCCAAATCCCTGTGGGTTTGGTCATCGTGTGTCTGGCAGGGTTTTCTCTGTGCTCAGATTATTTTCATGTCATTCTGGTACATTTCCCTTTAACATAGAGGCTGAGGTACTGGTCATTTGCAAGTTGTTTGTTTTAATTTTGAAGATAAAGTCAGGTAACACTGAACTTGACCCCTAATTGAGCCAAGCATTCTAATTAATCAGTATCATGCAACTCTATGTATGCAGGGCATTGGGTAAAAAATTAAAACCCATGTGGAGCAAGGCTGACCCAAAAATAAGATCACACAGAGGGTTGGAGGACTTCAAGCAAAGTTTTAGCCAGAACTGGAACTGAATAAATATATTTCCACACACGGTTTATAATCATGAAATATCTGTATATATATTTCTCGATTTCTGCAGCTGTCTTCCTTTCCCCTCATAGTGCCCTTCATCCATCAAGCTGCTTCCTTCCTTTGTCTCCTTCCTTTCATTCATTTAGACCAAACAATAGTTAACATGAGTGAAAACATCATTAATGAAGCAAAACAGGCGCAATATCAATTTAAATTACACCATAATCATTTTATATATTGATAAGTGTCTGCTGATATAGTCTTACTGTGGCCTGCAGTCACTTTAATGAATGTTTTATAGAAAACTAACATTTCTAAATTGTTCCAGTTCATATCATGGCTGTCTCAAAAAACTATTTTTTTTTCTAGTACCTCCTACACTGTGCAGCCTTTCCACAGTGTCCACTCTTTCATATACACGTAGTGATAACTGTCCTCTCGAGTCCTCTGCACTGATTATTGCCAATCAGTGATAGATTAAATGATACACTTAAGGACGTACCCAAGATGTAAAACACTTACTTGAGACACAGAGAAAAAAATAACATTTTATTCATGTGTTAGAAGCTCATATATTGCATGGGGAGGGGGTTCCCAGACTCAGGAGATATAAGCTGGGGTTCTTCTTACAACTTGCGTCAGAGCTCTGAGGAAGCAGCCCTAATATGAAAACTATTATGAAGCTTTCTTAGCACAGGCTAAAAGGCCAGCTGTCTCACGGTCTGTCTGCCAACAGTTTAGGGTTTCATTGCACCAAACTCTCAAGAATCACTCAACATTAACAGAGGGAACATCGAGTGAGGGAAATACTCCACATCACCTACTCTTCACTAATGTTTCCAAGAGACTGTGTAGTGCCCAGAGCCATGTGCACAATCACTGAACAGTTTATTGCACCTCCGCCTCCCTGTCCCGCTGTCAGCCATCTGCCCGTCTGCTTTCCCTGACATAGCTGCCAGTGTGTAATTTAATCAGAGCCCTTTTTACCAGGATGGTCAGGTCACACTGTATGGATTCACACTCAAAGGCTGACTGCTGTCGTTTCATCTTTGGGTGCTAATTAAAAACATCTGGAGCAGTGCTGGAGGGCAGCAGAACATGTGGCATCAAACTGCAAGGCTGAGTCAGTGACCCCTGCACACACCTTCGCAATGCTGACCTTAGACCTCTGTCACGCTGTGATTTCCACTGAAGACCATTAGGAGCGCAGACCAGCAGACTGATGCACAGGAGGCACCCTCATTAGTGACGGAACAACACACATGACATTTTTCCAAAGAACTGCTGCTCCTTAATAATGTGTTTGACAGTTTAAGCTGGGTCACATGTCTCCAGCACCTGAATTTTCCCTCTGGTTTCTGTTCTACTTGTTATTATTTTTATGAAGACGAAAACTTCTAACTCAAACTCTCTTTAGTTATTTTGCTGTCCTTTCAGTGCAGTTTGCATTATTCAGAAAGAACGAGTGTCTCTGAGTACTAAAAGTTACCCAGTGAATCTCTTTTAAGTCTCTATAGTCGATATCTCTGAGTCATAATAGCTATCATAAGAGGCTCAAAATGCTGTAAAGATGCTTTCATCGTTATGGCCAAAAGAGGGAGATAAAACAACAAGTGTTGGGTGTAGCATGTTTCAGTGTAACATTTTTCACTGCAATGCAACAAGTTATTGTACTGAATTCAGTAATCACTTTATGGTTGCAATGATCTCGTTGCTTGCATCACAAAGGTTCTTGAGTTGTCTACACACCAGGCAGATGGGAAGGAAAAAAAGCATCAAATGTGTCCTTTTCTTCCTGCACACTTGTGCTACAGTCAGCTGATTGTGGTTTGTGTGCAGTGAGGAGGACAGTGGTGGATCGGTCTCTAACTTTTGAGTAGCAGAGGTTTGAACCTTTTGTTTTTATTGCAGCAAAGGACAAAAGTGCAACGGTAAAGTGCAGAATGCATCAATGCATTATACTGCTAACACAACATCGACTCTTTGGAAACATCTACTGAGGGATGATCAGGCTTGTAGCATTGTCGACTTCATTTCTACCTTTACGTGTTTCTAATCACTGCAGGGACACTGAAGTCTCTTTGGACTGCCAGCACTGTGTTCAAACTTAAACAATAAAAGAAAGAGTGTATGTGTCCTCGTTAGGATAGGGATTTGTGTTGTGTGTAAGATTGTAATGGTAATTATGTGACAGTGCACTTCAGGTCATGTTAGTGAGTAACACAAACGTGACGTAATGAGTAGTCTAATAAATGACTTTTTTTGGAGAATAAGAAAGTAATGTACTGCATGACTTTTAAGAAAAGTCATGCAGTACCTTATTTTTTCTAGTAATGACCCCAACAGTGAAAACAACAACAACAAATAGAAAGAAAACCTTCAACAAAAACATGCAGAACAATGCAGAGAGACACAAAATGGAAACAAACAGACCAAAGTGAACTACTAAGAGGCTTTAAAACCCGCACAGTGTTTGAAAGGAACACGAGAGCAAAACAGAAAATGCAAGAAAGCAGAAAGTCATGGTCCTCGGTTCTTGGGTGCTTGGGTTTAAGTTGTTTTTGTGAATTTTTGTTCTGTTTGGTTTTGAGAAGTAATTTATGTTTGAGTTTTCTTTTAATAGTATAGCATATAATAGTATTATTTTGTATTTCCTTGTGCTTATAAGTTTTGATATTTATTAATTTTATGATGTTAGACGACACATGAGCAACAAGTGTAAGTGTTCATGACAGCTTTTATATTTATGCTTTTTATACTTTAAATATTTTATACTTTTTTGTTACACACTCAAAAATGGTGAAGGTACGAAAGTGAACCACCTAACGAAGACAAAGCACCAGTGTTCGTAGAATCCTCAAACCTTCCAGTTTAGACTTATATGCATTCAAATGTAATTGATATTGAACGAGTCGTTTCCTGTTTTTCCTATTTTATTTTGAATTTTTAGCGGAAGTTGTATATTTGGCGCGTTTTTGCTAGCTTGTTTGTAGAGGGAAACTTTTCTCCAAGGATCGCGCTCCTCCTCTCCACGCTCCTGACATGCAGCTCCTTCAGCGGTGTACTCTTTAAGCAATAGCCGCTTTTTTTGCCTTCTTTTCTTAAAACCACCGAGCAAAAGCCTCTCCTGCTATTCTTCAGAGGAAATTCAAAATAAATTGTAAGGAATCAACAGCGTGGACCGAGGCGGGATGAGGCGGTCCAGTTGAAGTTGCGAGCTAAAGACAGGCTGAGTCTTTCGGCAGCGGTTTCTCCGGTGCTCCCACCACACCGAGTGAACGCCCGTCCCCGCCTTGGAGACCATGGGCTGCGGCTTGCGGAAACTAGAGGACCCGGAGGATAGCAGCCCCGGGAAAATCTACTCCACCTTGAAGAGACCGCAAGTGGAGACCAAAACAGACACCGTGTACGAGTATGTGCTGCTGGACTTCAGTTTGGAAGGTAGGCGTGTGACATATTTAATCCATCCAGAAAGTGTCTTGTTTGAAGATCTCCCGTCAGTGTTTTAGCTCTGCACATATTTCTTATAACGATGATATTCTGGATTCATCCACTATTGCTCCACACTCAGAATCTAAACTACAGAAAAGAGAAATGGACCGACAGAAAATGATCACCAGCTGTGTTGATAGTCCATCCCTTTTTCTGTTGCAACATCACATTCATGACCGCATAACAGGTTTTCTTTGTCTTCCCACAAATCTGTGTGTAATCTCATTCTTGACACTGATACTGGAACATGTTTTCACTATGGGAAGTTTTACTATTTTATACAACAAATGATCCTTGAGAAAATATTTTGCATTTCAATTTGATCATTTTACAAGTACTTCAGAGTTAACACGATTAGTTGAGCAATCAGTTAACTGACAGCAAATGGATAGCAACAGTTTTGGTTGATTCTTAACTGATGCTCAGAACAAATGAAGCAACTTCAGAGAATAATGATGACATTTAAAAACAAACAAAAAAACATCATTGTATTATTAGTGGGTTTTTAAAATGTATTATTATTATTATTATTATTATTAGTGTGTGCTCAGTGTTTGACTTTTCCTCCGTGATGTCATCGTGTCACAGACTGGACAGGGCAGAGTCATGTGACAAGATACAATGGGGGAAGCATTAACAGAATTTAAAACCAAAAACAATAACCAACACAGGCAAGATTATATCGATTAGAGGATCTGAAGGGGTTAATCTCCCTGCCCTACAATCAAGTATGCTGTGACATGTTCTTGACCTGTGGCAGTGGTTTGATTATTCAAAATGTTGACTGAACATTTTCGGTCAGCTGTTGTAGCTGTAGGCTTGTGGTCAGTTTTTCAAATTAAAAGGACTAAACATTTGGCATTCAGCTGTTTTCTGTGTTCGCCTCTCTTTTATAAATGTTTAAAGTGCATATATTTGGGCTGTTGCTTCGATGAGACAAGTACACCTAATTCAATTGCAGTTGCATCTCTAGTTTGCTTCTGATATTTCTCCACATACCTCTTACACTGGCCTCAAAGTAAACCATTGTTGCTCATTTTAATGGACCCTTCAGCTGAACAAATAGTTCAGGTTCTTTCCCGTTTCCTTTTAACAGAAGTCTGAAAGTGTTCCTTTTTCTAATTGAAGCGTTCCTCTTGTTTATTTGGCCCTGAAATGACCATAAATAGAAGATGCTGTGATAGTGTAGTTTGTTATTCCCTGGGGAGAAGCCCCTTATAGCCAGACAGGAAGCATCTGATGTCCAGATCACTGTTTTAGAGGGAAAAAAATAGCTGACCTGTTAGTTTGCTTTTGAGTCCTTGGCATACATGTAATGAGTTACCACGAGAAACCAACAGTTAGATGCCAACAGGGCTGTTTGTCCAGCCTATCATGAAATAGGTCACCCAAGGTTTTCTTTTTTCCCTCCTCCCTGCCTTTCCTAGTCACTTGTCACCTCAGCAAACACATGGACACACAGATTGAGGTACCTTCTTATGCATCTGAATGCAGCATGCTTCCAGAGTAAACAACCCCACCTGCTCTGATGTCGAGTTTAATTTGAACATATGCGAAGGTTGCTGTTTTTCAAGGCTAATCCCTTCATCTGGTCTACCGACTGGCTGTTTTCACTGTGACCTATTTGGAAGGAAATGGTGATTAAGTTGTGAATGGGAGCTGCGCATGTAAACGTCAGGCCAGCACAATGATGGATCTGGGGAGAAGTACTGCGGTCCAAGTTGGAGGAGGTCAGGGTAGCAAAGTGCTCCTGTTGTGCTGTCTGCAAGACCGTAGCAGTACAAGCTACTGGCTATCATTATTGACCGATAAAGCTGCAGATTTCTCTGCTCGCGATCAAAATGAACAATCTCACAACAGCGAGATTTTTTTTGCACTATTATAGTTACTATTATAATCTTTATTATTTTTGTAGTAGTAGTGATAGCAGTAGTTTTGGTGAAACGTATTAAGAAATTCGTGGCTTAGTGTAGGAAATGTTTTGTTTTTTGCTAATACGCCACCTTAACGTTTCATGAAGATTTTAATTCCTGCCTTAGATGGTGCAAATTAACCATATGACACAAGCGTTTGACAAGCACAGCCTTAAACATCTGCAGCAGTAATACTGATCCATATAACAGCGATGGAACATTTTTTCCCTCACAATCATTACTTTTACTTCAACTGCAATCTGCCAATAATACACAGTTTGACTTGTAGTGAGGTGTTTTCATAGTGTGGTGTCAGTTCTTAAGGAATGGTTCTAAAACATATGGGTAAATAAAAGTAACAGATTGGTTCCATCCCTTGCCTGGATTGTTCTACATGTTCTGTGGAACGTTTAATGTTGCCATGGGAACTTTCCTTGTTGACAGTTCTGTGTATAACCCACCAGTAGTGGGTTCATGACCCACTGTGGAAAATGATTCTAAAATCCTCCAGTTCTCTGAGCCAGTCATCAGCAGGCAGTCATGGGTTTTTGCCCTCAGACACATTTATAAATACAGTATACAGACTGTATGTGAGTCACAGATCTACTTCAGACAAACTCTGGTTCACACGAGTAACAACAGTGATAAGCTTTGTGAGAAGTCCTTGCTTCACAGTGGGTTCATTTCTGTAACACAAAATGAATTTGTGCTCAGGAGTTGCAGCAAAGTGATGGATCACACCAGGACAATATGGGCTTGTTTTCCATTTACGCATTTATAATCTGAAGTTATCACTCATACCTCTGTCAGACCTCGACACGAGGCTCAGAGGCACTGCGTGTTTATGGCTGGTTCTCTGAAGGTGGCTTCTTTTCTTTTGTGAGTCAAGTGTGAGAATAGCACATTAATGTTCAGGCTTCCTGTATTCTTGGATCCGTGTCATGGAATCTCACTTGAAATGTGCAAATATCTCTCGCTGAGTGTGAAGCTCCATAATTGGCACAGCTAAAGATAAACTGGAATGGTTCCAGTGTGTGAAGGTCTAGTACAGACTGTTAATCTCCCCATTTTATGATTTTTTTTCCCTTTTTTTTTTTAAAAGGGGATCTGTAGTGGTTTAGTCAGAGGCATTTCTTCTTGTCAGATGAGCCACAAAAATGATCCTCAAAAAGCCAATCTGTGCCACCAAATGTGCACCAAATTTACTGGCTGGTGATCAGATTTCAGTTGGAGGTTTGTTTGTTTTTTTTAAGGACAAATTGTATGTAGGTTTAATGTTTGAGAGCATTACTAACATGACTAACATTCCTGATGAGCACCTGGCCTGCAGATGTCCTACAGTCACCAGAGGTCAGGTTGAACTGTATGCCTGTGCAAATGTATTTACAAAATACATCGCTGGGTATCTTTGTTTCTTTAGTATTTAGTGAGATTTTTTTAGTACCTCTAAAAATGTTATTGTTTGTCCAGTATTGTGCCAAATGTTGGGAAAATGTGGTAGCATGCAAGCACAGGAAACATCCCACGGTGAAGTGCACCAGGGGCATTGTGGGGCAGTGAGCAAGTCAGTTTACATCCAGTTGTAAAAATATTTAAATGTAAAATTTTTCATTTTGCCCGGAATACTGTTTATTCATTTAATTAATTTGTCAGTAATTTGGCTCATCCTGAATAAGGCTGAATAACTGTGGACTGGCAAACAGGAAGTGACACATTACAAAGCTGTATGGTCTTTTCTTGAATCTGGTGATGGTCGAGGCAGCTAGCTGCCCCTCTTGGTACTGCTGGAGTTCTCTTCCTCTTAAAAGGGAGTTCTTTTTCACCTCCCTGTTGCCAAGTGCTGCTCAAAGTCCTGGTCATTGTTTGTTTTCTAATGTTGTAGGGTCCTTACTATATAAAATCACCTTGAGACAGCTGTTGTCCTGAACTGGTGCTGTATAAATAAAACTGAACTGTAACCTGCTGAAATTTACTCAACAGTACTTTGAACAATCCAGATGTGATGTTTTGGGTTTAAGAGCTTTGCTCTTTGTTGTTAGCTCAGCATCAATGCTCTCTCACTTGCTGAACAGAGCAGAGGGTGAGTGTGATCCCTGTGCTGGAAAAAAACAAGACCTCATTGTTAAGGGGTCCTGTCCTTGGCTCAGGGGGCCTTTTGGGGGAACAAAATCCACTAAATATGTATTAAAATCTTTAGAGATTTTTTTTTAAGTATGATCACAACTGGATTCAGATTTTATAAATGAAACTCTATCCCTTGTTCAAGGACGACATCACCTCTCCTTGAAGCAGTGAAGCGTTTCTGGGACACGTAGTGGCTATCACACACACCCATCATGTATCTCCCAGTGCTCCCAGTCAGCTTGGCCTGATTGAACTTTGAAAGGAGACCGGACTTGGAGCCTGAGGCACTACATCAAAGTGCCTAATGGCTAATGCTTCCTGAGGTGATTATCACTAGCGGAGGTATATATATATATATATATATATATATATACTCAACAAAAATATAAACGCAACACCTTTGTTTCTGCTCCCATTTTTCATGAGATAGACTTAAAGATCTAAAATTCATTCCAGATACACAATATTACCATTTCTCTCAAACATTGTTCACAAATCAGTCTAAATGTGTGATAGTGAGCACTTCTGCTTTGCTAAGATAATCCATCCCACCTCACCGGTGTGCCACATCAAGATGCTGATCTGACATCATGAGTAGTGCACCGGTGTACCTTATACTGCCCACAATAAAAGGCCACCCTGGAATGTGCAGTTTTTTGCTTTATTGGGGGTCTGGGGACTCAGAACTGGTCAGTATCTGGTGTGACCACCATTTGCCTCATGCAGTGCAACACATCTTCTTCGCATAGAGTTTATCAGATTGTCAATTGTGGCCTGTGGAATGTTGGTACACTCCTCTTCAATGGCTGTGCGAAGTTGTTGGATATTAGTGGGAAGTGGTACACGCTGTCGGTCAAGCACATCCCAAACATGCTCAACGGGTGACATGTCCGGTAAGTATGCTGGCCATGCAAGAACTGGGACATTTTCAGCTTCCAAGAACTGTGTACGGATCCTTGCAACATGGGGCCGTGCATTATCTTGCTGAAACATGAGGTGATGTTCATGGATGTATGG
>VVHJ01055200.1:0-10232 GCA_015107715.1 Tylochromis polylepis
TTCTACAGCACTGGGACCCTCTGCAGACTCAGACTCAACATGAACAGTTTATGAAAGACTCCACAAAGCTTCAGTCCACTTCTGCACTTGCAGTAGTCTTGTAATCAGTGATCATTTGGATGTCCTGCCACATGTGCTTCATGTTTCTTGGAGGAGATGAAGCGATCATTTACCTTTTTATTTGTGGTCACACCTTGCCAGCTTAATAAGAGTTGTGTCTTTTTGCTCTGGGTGCAACATGCTCTCCCGCTCTGAAAGCAGCCCTCTGTATTGTTTCCATTCGTTAAATTTCTGCTACAAACCACTACTTCTGGTTGGCATGTGTAGCAACTGACCATATTTAGTCTAAAATACTATATTTTTATTTGTTGCTGTGGTGGTAGGACTTTGTTGCTGCAACAGTGAAATAAGAGTGAATTCTCAATCATTAATAAAACAATATGCAGGCCATAGCTCAGAGTGGATGATCACATAGACTGGGCAAAATGTATCAGTAAAGTGCAGCGTAAATAACCATCAGTGTCCATGGTAATGGAAAGACATTCACCAATAGCTGTCTAATTAGCACATTATCTCAATTTGGTGCTTTTTGCTATTCTGGCTTTTGACTGTAATTTGGCAGTCTGACTGTCCATGACTCACAGTATTAGCTCCGTCTTTGGCTCTCATTCCTGAACCTAATGCCTCTCTAGTGAAGGAGGTTGTCAGTGATGATGCATTGGTATCACAAATTCAACCTTTTTAGATTTTGTGCACTGGACTCATCCGTTAGTGGTCATGCATTAATTAAAATTTATTTTGGATTTGCAATGCTAAAGTTTCTTTGTTGAAACTGTGAAAATCCTGAACAATAAAAATACATTCCTGAACCCACAGCATCCTGCTGTTGGGTATTTTTCTGTTCCATCTTAAAACTCTTTGTAGAATAAATGGAGCTGGAAGGCACAAGAAGTCACAGATGGACTTTGAAAGTAGGGTCTTGATTTTCCCAAAATGAAAAAGAAAAATGGCAAAAAGAAGCAATGGAGAACCAGAACTATGAAAGCATCAAATAAACAGAACTAAACTCGGGCTATGCTAATAAAAGAAAAGGAATAATACTAATACCTTAGCACTGAAAACTAAATTGACCAAACCAAGAACAATAACGAACATCAATCCATCTCATTTTCACAAGTGCTCATTCAGTTCATGATCACAGGCAGCTGGAGCCAATCTCTAATATGGCTAACATTTATACCAATCACCATTAATATCAATTCACTGACCCCCCTCCCCCCCTTTTGCTGCCTAACCCATATCCAAGGCTTTCCAGTGGACCAGGGCATATAGTTGAACAATATTATATGTTTAACAAGGGTGTAAATTAGCTGATCAGAGCAACTAGATGGATTAAAACTAACTATCAATTACTATCTACAAAACAGCAAAATAAAAAACCCCAGCTCTGTTCGTATATTAGCTGAAATAAATAACATTAAATCTGGAGTAGCCCAAACGCACAGGTACACACATTTCTTTGTGAAAAACAATGTGTCTCAGCACTGACAACTTAATTGCACTAGTAACCAGTCATGGGAGTTACCAACTTCTACTTTAGTTGTGTTGCTGCAGATGCGACACTTTAGAATTCAATTTCCCCAACGCTTTTACACAGCTGTTGCTCAAATCCAGTATGCAGTTTATTTTCTTAAACTGTCCAGCCGACAGGTCAACTGCACTCAAAGGTGCTGTAACACCTCAACAGGGGAAATATTTTGCTAGACAGCAGCTGTTTGCTTTCTTACCACTTAAAGCAGAGGTCACCTCGGGGCAGGACGGCTTCTCATAAACATGTGCCACATCTGGGCACGTTCAGGGTGCGCTAGAGAGGCTAGCATCCTCTCCGCTCTATTTTTAAATTGATGGACACTTTGTTTGTCTCACCCGAAAACCCACAGAGCAGTTCTGAGCGATAAAAACTAAACTTAAGAAGCATTTTTACATGAACCCAGATGCAAATGGTGCACTTTAAATTGTGTAATAAAACCACATTGGAGGTGCTTTGCTAAAATCTATCTATCTGTATGATGATCTTGTTGCTCATGTCTTTGGGGGACAAATCTCACCGAATTAAGTCATTCCTTTGTCTTTGCTGTTGCGAATTTTGTTTCCACAGAGCCTTAATCAGTTTCAGTGGTGGTGACAAATCATGAGCATTAGTGTCTGTCGTTAGATTTCTACACCATACATAACATGCTAGATTTTAATTTATAAACCCCTTTTGTTTCCTTCCACTTTTCCCCAAAGCACAATATGTTAATTCTCAGTGCGTAAACAGGTTTTTAGGTGTGAGGAGGGAGTGTGACTCAGAACAAGATTACTCTGGGTTCAGTTTGCACCCCCAGCGTCCAATGTATTGTTATGTCCCTGTGTGTCGGGAAGCAAGTTTCCCCTTGGTGATCCCATTTCCTCACATTAACCAAAGACATGCAGGGTCAGGTAGACTGTTAATGAGTGATTGCATATCTATGTTAGACCTCTAATTGCCTGACCATCTGTCAAAGGTTGCACTCTGCCCTCTTGTTGGAGCACACAGGGAAAGTTTGTGGCTCTGAAGACCCCGAAAAACAATAAACAACTGAAGACAGAACATGAATGAAAGCTCAAAGCCTTAAAACAAAGAGAGCAGCAAATTCCCACCTTGATCTATTTTAATGAGAGCCTGGCAATAGACCACCCACATAACAATTAGTGTAACAGGAATAACTTCTGAACTGTTTTTATTATTTAAGAAATAACAGTGTGTTGACCCTCAGGTGACTACTAAGTTTTAGCCTTGCCTGCTGGTTTGCGTGAAGTTGTAGTGTCTTTGTACATTTGGAGGTAAAGCCTCTTCCTGGCTGATCAAAATGTATTGTTAGGATAAGAAACTATAAGCAGCCATTTGGTATGCAATCCACTTTTGTATTTGTCCCTCATTGCCTATAGCAGCGCAGTGTGTATCCATCGTAAAATTCATTGCAGCTGCAAGATGCAGTACACTGTAAAGATGATTTATAATGCTCTCTTGAGATGGAATGAGAAGCATAAGTACTTCTAAAATTCTGATTAGACTGTCAAAGAAATGTTCCTAAAACTTAAAAATGGAATAAAAAAAAAAATAGGTATCATTATCGATATAGGTAATTTGTTTTCTATAAGTGACTATTTTCAAAATCAGTTTCTTGGTCATGAAGAATGTCCTGTAGCTTGCGTCCCCAAACAGGGTTCGGGTTATTCTATACTTCTTTATTTGGCTGAAAGGCTAAAAGTAATCTACTGGAAAAAGGTACCAGACTCCAATTTGGCAGCTCACCAGTGAGTCAACATAGCTGCACAGTCTCGGCTAGGGAATTCTCGTACACTCTGCTTTTAGGGCAGCTGTTCCCTCTCTGACAAGAGGTCACCTCAGTACATAGTTTTCTTGCTAGATTTTATTTTATTTTTTTCTGAACCCGGGGTAGTAAAAACGCATTAAATTTTGGCACGTCTTTATAACCATGCTCACATGTGCCTCTCTCTGCTGCTTTAGAATAAAGTTAGTCAGCGTTGTTCCCACGACTGTCAAGACCCTGTATATCACAAGATTGTGAAAATTATTATCGGTCCTGGATACTGAAACCTGGACATGGCATATTCTAGCATCTACTTTTGAAAAAGTGTCTCTCCTGTGGGTGTATTATTCTTAGTCTTACATCAGTGTTGCAAATCAGTGTTACATCAGTCAATTTGAAAGACTTTTAGCCTGTCTTGTGAATGAATTGCATTCCTTCAGCTAAAAAACATGCTGTAGTTACTATAGGTACACCATCACCTTCAGCTTCTGATTCAAGTGAATGAATCTGGTAAATATGCTATTATGGGAGAAGAGACACAGATCCCCTGGGGGCTGCGTCAGGAAGGGCATCTGGGGTAAAAAAAAAAAATCTGCCAAATCAAATGTGTGGATCTGCATGCTGTGGTGACTTCTTGTGACAAGGGAGCAGTCAAAAGAAGCTCATGTTAGAAAATCATTTGGCAGCAAGGGATCTTGTTATGACTTTGGTTTAGGAATGAATGCTACCGTTATCATGGGTCATTTAAAAGGCTGATCAAATAAAGAGTAAATATTAAAAACAAAAAAAAACAAAACAAACAAAAAAACATTGATCCTTCTTTCAGAAAGAATTCAGATGTCAGGAAAGAAAAATATTGTTTTGGTTTCTAGGCATGACTACAATAGCTATTACAGCCATCAAGATTAAAACAAAACCTATACCCACATGTGTTACCCTCTATAGGGGTCACCTCAGCTTATTTGGCAGCTGAAATGATTGTCTGAATGTAATTCATTAGATGTGTGCAGTGCTGACATTTTAACAGGGCTCAAAATCTTATTTTTTAGGGAAAACATAGAACAGCACAACAAAAAAGTGAGCGTGGCAGGCCAACTGCTTCTTTTCTGGAGAACCCTAAGTGTGAATAACGATACGAAGAAGCATCAGACCTGCTGTAATACCCTTAAGGAGGAGGATAAGCCTCTCCCAGAACATTTGTAGCTGAGGTTGCAGTGAAGTAATGAACAAAATATAGTGATTTGCGGTCGTGTGCTTTGTGTCTTTTTCTTTTACAAGTCAGTGATTTGACTTTGGTCAGAACACGTGTATTTAGGTAGAAAGACACATAAATTATATATTTACTAAATTATTTATTTTTATGAGATAATTTCTCCCTTCTGCTGGTGCACTGTGACTCAGCACAACTGCAGCCTCAGCTCAACAAGGGCATTCAGGAAGTAGTCGATCCAATTAAGTCTGCGCATTCTCTAGTACTACCCAAACATAAGGTCCCAACAGCGAGGGCATGTGAAAAGACGTAGCAAATTCTCAGTTTTAAAATCCCTCCTCCTCATTCTTCTATTGCTCCAGGACATGCAGTGGAGGCATGTACCCTGTTATTGCTCTGCGATAGATGAACTGAAATGCTATGGTGTGAGCTGGTAATGTTTTAAAGGTTTTGTTGACTAAAAATGCTCTAAAAGTACATCTTAGATTACCTACTTTAGTGTTCACAAAAGCATCAAATTTTGGGATGAGAGAGTGAAAAGATTGTTATCAGGCTCTCTCAGACTGTGGTCACACACTTTGAAGTTCACAGCACTATAACTTTACTGGGTGATTGACTGAAGGTATTTCACTGTAGGGTTGAATTGCTCAGTGCTCTTAACAATGTTTAAATGGCCTATTGAGCTGCTCTTAGCTGCTCTGCTGCTTGCTAATGACCTCAACATGATAATGCTTCACTTACCCCTTTGAAAGGCATCCACCCTTAAAGAAAAACTTTTTTTTTTGGATCTTGGAACAGAGCAATCTAAATTTCAGCAAAGAATCTCTCTCTTGAAATACTGGGAGGACAGAAACCAGAAATAATGTAGTGAAAGTGCTAAAAAAAACAACAACAACAAAAAAACCCAAAACATTTCATGTGTACTATCAACACATGCTTGTTTGCTTTAGGTGAACATTTCTAAAGACCCAGAGAGCACTTACTGTTATTTCCTTCTGCAGTGTTTCTTTTCTTTCTGTTTTGTTGCTTTCTTTGCTTTAGCGAATAAAGAAGCTAATCTAATGTAGTTTGGGGTTGCAGGCTGCTCTTAATGTCTTTCTAAATGGGCCCATTTGGATGTACTGAACAGTGCTGAGCTTCTTGCTAATGACCTTGTGATAATGCTTCAGTTCCTTAAAGTCTGTAGTCTCCCTTGACTGTCTAGACACACACACATACACAAACATAAATAAAGTACAGAAACGTATAAGGCAACAGAGATGCAGCCAATCTGCTCACACACCATTGAGTGAAACAGCTGTACCTAAACACTATTCTGCCTCAGTTGTTAAGGCAGATATACCTGAGAAAACCACCTTCTGGACACACGCAGACACACACACACACACACACAGTCTTAGATGTGCAGGAAAACATACCAAAGCTGTTTCTGATTCTGTTCTGCTTCATTCCCTTTCTGTTATCACCAGTAGCTGCTGCTGCTGCTGTACAAGAACAACTCTACCCTTCTTAGACACAAACACGTACACGGCTCACAATAAAAGCTTTGACTGTTCAAGATTTCATTATTTGTGTATAGATATAAATACCAAATTAAATTACCATTAGTTCTACTCATCCGCTGTGAGCAGAACATTTAAAAAAAAATCTTTTTCAGAGTACTAGGGAAACATAAAAATGCTACTTCGGTAACTGAGACTCTGTTTTAGTCTCCAGTTTTACTTTATTTTATATGGAGAGTTCACATTTTTATGTCTTTCACATTTATACTTTGATTGAGCGCCTGTAACAAAACAAAATACAGGATTAATTAAGTATTCTGATTTAAGTGTAGCTTGCTCAACAAGACGGGTTTAACACAAAAACAAAGATACTAGCTGAAAAAACTACAGTTGTTTGTAGCAGTTTTTTTTTTACAGCAGATTTTGTTTGTTTGCTTTTATTACATGTTTTTCATACCTGTTATATGACTGATAATTGCTAATAACAGTAACAGAGCAGTGTTAATCATGGCACAGTGGAAAATGGTTAAATGGAATAGTTTCTGTTTTTGAAAATAAATCACCCTACATAACAAATTTCAGCAGATGTAATTTGTTATGTATCAGAAAAAAGGCAAAGCAAAAACGTGCCAAAAGAGTGACATCTTAATATTGTGTCCTTAAAAATGGTTCAGTGTTTTTCTTTTAATTATTTTAAAAATAATGATCTTGTATCTTTAAAAACTAAACAGAAATTCATGTGTTCTTTTGAACCTTCAAATAGAGTAGAAAAATCCATAAACAACTTAAGTATAATGGTTTATTAATGCACCCTGTCATTTGTTGTTAGCCAGGAGTTAATACCTCGCAATGTTGTTTTGCATCTTTTCCCCATTATTTGTAACCATTTGGAGAGACTAAACTTTGCCAGGGGCTGTATCATTCTGTGGATATTCAGAAAGGAAAATGCTCGGTCTCATATTTAATAGTCTGCTTCTTAAATGTAAGTTGCTGCTATCAAAAAGGAACATTTTTTTTCTCTTAACTATTATCCTGTTTGCATATCTGTGTGCACTGCTTTTAGGTGGTATCTATGTATGCAAAGATGCATTGAGACATGCATGAATACAGAATTGTACAGTATACACATTGATTCATTGCCATTCCTGTCAGATGGCAGCTAATCCCACAGATGATTCTCTGTCCTTAAACACTATCTGAACATTTTTATTTTGGAAAAACAAAAACAAAAAAAACAAAAAACATAGCCAAAGGCTTAGCAGTGCATGGCTAATTCTGGCATGTAAAAATGGTTTTTACACTCTTATCACCTGCACAAAGGTTTTTCTTCACTGCAGTGTGATTTGCCTTGTGATGAATCCTCAACCACAATCACATGTTCAGGGTTCATCTTAGTCTTCTAATGCACCAGAGCCTCACTGATTGAGCTCTTCTTTTTTAGAGGTTTCTTGAAGAAAGCAGAAATATGTCTTCATCCACACTGTCAGGGATCTGATCTACACCTAATAAATAATGGACACGCAGCAAATAATAGAATACCAGTATTAGAGCATACAGCAGACTGATGATCCAATGCTGTATGCAGGCCACTACAGCCACAAAAATGCCTGCAAGTAAGGCACTTAGCAGTCAATTTCTGAGAGTTCAACAGCAGAAGAGTGTACTTGTTGGATGTGGTGTGTGTGTTAGTGTGTGGTGATATTAGTACTCCATAGAGCAGAAAACTTTCTTCCTGTAGGATCTACGATTTATTTTAAATTGCTGAACATATATATTTATTTTTAATCTAAAGCCTGACTAGTAATACATGTTCAGCAACCAATTTTATTTTAACAATTCCATTGTAAGGGCGGGTCCACAGCTCCGTTTCTCAAGGTATGTCTTGCGTTTCAAGGTAACTTAAAGCTTTAGGATCTTAGACTGCGTTTGGTTTTGGTTGGTTAAAAGAAGCCACACTGGGGTGCCAGTTTAGCTCAGTGGGTGAGCAGGCAACCACATGCCACATAGCTCAGACGCCAGGTTTGAGTCCGACCCGTGGCCCATTGCTGCATGTCATCCCTGTCTCTCTCTCTCCCCACTTCCCTGTCTCTCTCCACCGTACCACTATCCAAAAAAGCCCAAAAACATCATTAAAAAAAAAAAGAAGCATGCTTCCTACTTCTGCTCTAACATATTTTTCTTTTGTGTCATAAGTCATGAACTCATGGGACCATTAGTCTATCAGAGGCTGCCAATATGTTCAAAAAGGATTTACATATAGAAACTGCTGTAAAATGGATCTAACTGTTATTGTTTTAAACTTTTCATTGCTAACTACATATAACAATTTGACTGCTTCAGAAAAAGTTGTTTGTGAAATTCACCTTTCACTACTTGACTTTCAGAATCCCACCATGATACATGTAATTATGAGTTTCTATTGGTTGAAATTGTATGGGTGAAAAACCATGAGATCATCTCTTCAGGAAGTGGAAATAAATCCCTCAGCGGCTCTCTGTCTTTCTGTTTTTATGTGGTGAAGTTTGTAACAGTTTCTATATTTGTTTTTTGTTTGGCTTTTTTTTTTTGTCTTGTTTTATTTTTCCAGGTAATAAAGCTGTCATTTGAAGAGTTTGATCTCGAGAGAGGATATGACACACTGACTGTAGGAGATGGGGGGAAGATAGGAGATACTCGGAGAGTACTTTATGTGTAAGAACCACTTTACCTTGGTATAAAAGAATGTATTAATAAAGTGTTATTTTAAATATGACATTAGATTCATGAAATATAAGCAATGACTAATACTGATTATTTAATACTTTATTTTTGTGTATGTAAATGTAGACTCACTGGCTCCAGTGTCCCTGACCTCATTGTCAGCTTGTCCAATCAGATGTGGCTACACCTGCAGTCAGACGATACAATTGGCTCAGCAGGGTTCAAGGCAGTATATGAAGGTATGCCTCACTGAAATACACACACACACACACACACACACACGTAGAAAGTAAGAAATGACTAATGTGTGTTAATCAATGGATTGTCTGATCATCTTGTGTTGATATTTTTCATATTTACTTAAAGTTGGTAATACTGGAGATAACGATGGCAACAGTAAAAACCAAACTCAATATAAAGTATCTCAGCAAAGTGTTGGACCAATGTGTGTGACTAAAACAGCTTCACTATGCATTAGCATCCTTCTGTTGAAGGAAGGGAACACCATTCCATTATTTCAATAAGGAGAGATCATTTGGAAGAATTTGAACATGATTTATTGAGATAGAGAAATTAATGTATTTGGCAATTAGACTTCAATGACCCATCATGGCAGAACAAAGAAGAAGAATAAAACAGGCAGACAGAAAAGCCATTTCATAAATATAGGGATAGACATCAAATGGCAAAAAAAAAAAAAATGCTTATCAGGGCTGGATAGAAAGACTAAAAATAACAAACCGTCTGAGAAAAAATAAAGTATCAGACAGACCAGAGGAGTTTGTGAGAGCTAGAAAGAGAGGTCCAAAACTCCTATTTGATCCACTTCATCTAAATTACAAAGCTATGACATATGACAAAACTGAAGGGAAAGAAAAAAAAAACTAAGCTAACAAAAAAAAAAAATTAAAAACTTTGCAGACTCGATGTAGTATTTTCTGCTTTTTTTCCCCCTCTGGCCAGCTGAACAAGAGCCTGAGGTGTATGTTGTGAGTGTGTCCTTGTGTTAATACTGTGATACTGTCAAAGAGGATAATGTCACCATGTAACAAACTTTGATCAGTGTTACCCCTTGAGCACGCTTACATTTTCAACCCTGGAGGGAAACTCAATGTGTGTCTTGTTTTTGGCATCACGTAGCACTTTTGAAATCTTGCTTGTTTTGTGTGTGTGTGTGTGTGTGTGTGTGTGTGTGTGTGTCTGTCTGTGTGTGTGTGTCTGTGTGTGTGTGTGTCTGTCTATCACTGTGTGTGTGTCATATGTACACACACACACACATACCTGCATATGTACACACACACAGACATGTACACACACACACACACACACATACCTACATATGTACACACACCTGGACTAGTCTGAATCTGCTAAAATTTAAATCCACCAATCAGAAAGGCTGCTCCTCTCTGCTCCCTCACCCTGTGTAATTTTTCCCGCCAAGACAGCTGCACTTAACTGCAC
>VVHJ01055201.1:19392-33540 GCA_015107715.1 Tylochromis polylepis
GGGATGAGGAAGAACAAAAGTCCAGAGAAGAGAAGGAGAAAAAGCCACGTGAGCGGTAAAAGTGATGATTAATTCTGAAAGTGATAGTTATGTGTGAATGAGTGCAGCTAATCTAACGGGGACATCTGATTAGATTCAAAGAGATTGAAAATCTTTACAAATAAACTCCTGAATAAACTCACAAAATCAAAACCAAATACTGCGCTCTGCCAGTCACTGAGACATAATGTTCAATGACCAAAAATGCGTCATTTCAGCACCAGTTATAGTGCTTTTTGGGGTGATTTTAGATTGGAAGACAAGAATTATTTTAACTGATCTCGACTTGATCGGCGGGAGAGCGAACTCCATGAACTACGCCCCTTCCGTGGGAGATCACAAATCCACAGCTTGCAGTAAAATCCTTCTCTGAAACGAGCCATTTTGGGACAAATGACCTAATGAGGTGCTGATGTGTTTGAGGTCGCGTCCTGCAACTGAACAAAGGAGCAGAGCGGGCCTGTTTCAATGCGCTTATTCTGCAGCGCTGCTTCAAGTGCCAGCCCCGTCACACACATCCCTCTGTTAATAAGCTGCTGATGTATTTGCACACACAAACATTGGGTGGTTATTGGTCTGTGTGCACTTGAACTTGAGGAATGTGTGCATACTGCATGAATATTTCTATGTTTAATTCAATTTATTTAAAAAGGCTCATCCCCGTTTTCACCGACGGTCGGTAACAATTAAAAACATACAAAATATGCAAATGAAATTAATTCAAGAAGCACAATTAAAAAGGGAAAACTAAATCTGTGATGAATTCAAAGTGAGCAAAGCTGATTTTAAGATGGACTGTAAATAGTCCCAGGTGGTCAGAGCTGTTTAAAGTAAAAGCAGTTCTTCAAACTCAGAGTGAAAGCAGTGAAAATGAGTTTTGGACAAATGCACCGGTCGCTGAAGTGGTTTACAATGGGAATGCCTAGCATGTATTTCAAACAGCCTCGATGCAGTGATTAGTACTATAAACATGACAAGAATATAAACCTGAGGGCGGGGAATAAATTGAGTATTATTTGTGTCGCGTATGTGGGTTCTGATTTTCTGTTGGCTTATTCTTAACTTATTATTCATTGTGATTTGTTTCTAATCCTCGCCAAACAAACTCAATAAAAAAAGTCACTGTATAACGAATAAGCATACTCCTTGCGTATGGGTTTGTCCGACCTTGTGTGCGAGAGCAAGAAACAAAGTATTAAAGACTGGAGCGAGCGGCAGAGCATGCGTTCTCTGGATCTTTTGCATACTGCTATATGCACGTGTCTCTGTGTGTACATTTGTATGTGCGTGTTACTGTTAGAGTGTGTTTCCTGCATGGCTAGGATAGATGGCCGTCATTCATCGCTGGTAAACTGCCCTGTCATCAGTGGAATCTGAGCACCCGGTGAAATGAAAGTCTTGGGTATTTACTGAGGGGGGGGGGGGAGTGAAAACAAAAACAGACTCTCTGTTTCCTTCTGACTGAGAGCTCCTTTCACGATGGGACACAAACAGGTTCTGTAGCGCTGGGGTGCTGGCAGCTGTCACCTTTGGGTGCCCTTGGTCATGTCCCCTTACTGGCCTGATGTTGATCTGTCTTCCTGTCAGCATCTGTACGCTGATACAAACACAAACATTTCTGCTCACTGCAGGCGTTTCTCTCTATGCACTCTTTTCCTGAAGGCATGTGCAAAACTGATTTAATGAAGAGAAAGGTCAGGAGTCTCATCGAAGAACATTTAAAGAGAATACCAGCCATTCTGAAACACACATAATGTACATATTTTTAAGTTGACCAACTTTGCAGACGTGATCAAAGTAAGACGTAAGTAAGAAACATCTTTAAAATGTAATCAACTTAAAACGAGTCCCTGCCAAAAGCAAGAAGCAATTCCTTCTCCTCTCCAAACACAAAAACGAAACTCTCCTGTCTCGACTCTTACCAGACTTGCCAGGAAAGGTTTAACATTATCATCTCAGCCCCATAGGCACAGCTAAGGTTAAAACCTCTCCTTTGCATAAGAAGATGCATTTCCTTCATCTGCCCTACAACTATTGTGGGTTTCTCTTTTTGACTTTAATTCATTAACACAAGAAGCACGGTGCTCTTAAAGGAATCCAGTGGTTTACAGTTCAGAAAGTCTTTTGTTTTATGTGGTAAATGAGGGGAATATCTCTGGGCAAAGACTGACTTGGTTAATAATTGGAGAACGTGTATAACTGTTCTGCTATGAATCCTTCTGCCTGATAACAACAATCTCTTATCAGCTGTGTTCAGGTTTATGGGGCAGAGTGGGAGTTTCCACACTTCTGGCCAATTTCACATCCATTCTTAAAGGACCACTGTGTCCTTTAAGGCCGACTAATGCAATGAGCAAAATCTTTTCAGTACTCATCAGTAATAATGTATACACATAGCAGCATATACTTGTCTTTGGACTTGTTAGTATTTTTCCCCTTCACAGTCGCTGCAACCTCAAGTTTCCATTCATTATGAAAATTAGCTTTCAGAAACAAGCTTGCGTGAGGCTGTAGTACACTGAACATACCTGCCGTCATACTCAAGCTTATATGATTTCAAAACAGCCACATTATTTGCTTCTTAGCTGTAAGGCATACTTCAAATAAATATTGCTATTCATCTCTAAAATATCTACGAGATCCACCACATGCATGCCAGCTTCATTGAGAATAGTGTCATTTTCACCCACACCGAGCAGCCGTTTGAACCCTGATTCAAACCCTGAATGCCTCCAAGCTGCAGGGTCAATCCCCCTCCTCCTGCTAATTGCAAAACAAATGGCTTCTTCTGCGTGTCAGTTTTCTTTTATGGCTTTCAGGAATGCAATGGTCGTTCGCCTTTGGATCTCCATAAAAACACAGTTCTGCGTCAGGGCTCCCTGGCTGGGAATCAACGGAGCAGAAATCATGACAAGGTCATCAGGGCAACAACAAGACCTTTCATACTACGGTGATGTTTTATTGGCACGGATGATCACAGAGAAATGGAAGTGTGTTTGACTTCCCAAGAAAGTGACGAGCTTTCCAGGGTAAAAGTGGCAAAGTGAAACAAGCCAGCAGAGTTTGCTTTGTTTGAAAAAGTTACTGCCTCACCGCTTTAGTAACATCAGAAGACGAGTGAAGAGGGCAAGAAATCTTTTGATATTCACCCAAGTGCTTTCTTTGGTCTGCGATTTCCTTGCCTGGATGTTTAAGCATGCGTTAAGACACCATTAACTATTGCATAGCTTTGTTATCACGACATAATCTGGAAAATTTGGGGGTATTTTACATGCCACTGATGATGTGGCATAGCTAATAAACTATATATACACACACTACTATACTATATATCCTACTGCATAGACACATAAAATTGCAAACAGCAATTTTGAATAAGGACTGTCTTTCTTGGTTTACAGTAAGGTTGGGCGATATGTAAACATTTTCAAACCGACATTTTGTCAGTCCAATAAATGACGATAGGCCATATATCCGCGCAGGTGACTTTTTGATGGGCAGAGCAATGCAATCACGCAAGGACTGATTTGTGCGTTTAGAATTTCTACGTTTTATTTGGAGGGAATATTTTATCTTCTTTCTTTGTTTGTTTCAGTATTAATATAGCTACTTTTTGGATCATTCATTTATTTATTCATTTTATTTGAGATGCGCCAAATTGCACAAAAGACTTTAAGTCGGAGATTTTTTTTTTTAAAATGTTCGCTGGAAGAGACATTTTGATTTTTAACTTTGTTGTTTGGTCGAGTGTGTAAGACGGATAAACACTGGAACGGCCTGTAAACACGGTTATAGTGGAAAAAAGGAGCCAGTTTCTCTTTGTTTCCCTCCCCACCATTGTGGGTTTTTTTAAAAAAATTTAAATAAAATGATTCTGTTTTTTTCTGAACATAGGCTGCTGACTTCCTTTCTTTCTTTCTGTTGTGAGTTTGAATGCATGAATCGCTGCATCTGGGCGCGCTCTGAGGAGGGGGTGCATTTGTTCATTATTTTTTCCGTTGACTGCTTCTCTTAGCTTCAACCATTATTATTAGCAAACTTACTCATGGGCAAATAAATAAATAAATAAATAAATCGCTCTTGCAAAAACGATCGGTGAAAGGCTCAGCCTATCGTCGATACTTGATATATTCGCCCAATTGCCCAACATTAGTTTATAGTTCTGAGGTAAAAGAGGGCAAAACAGATATTTAGACAGAATTCTCAGGAACCCCTCTTTGGTCATTGTTATTTTATTTGCATATCTTAATTTTAGCTCTGCTTCTAGCAATGACCTGCAGCATGAACTAGCACTTATCTATAACAGTCTCCGTCTTTGCTGTTAATCATTGTGTAAAACTAAAAGAAATAACACTATTCTTATATTTGTGTTACCACTTTGCCCAAACGGTGACCTTTTTCACACGTTATCCTATTTCTGTCTCTTATTTCTTATCAGTCTTTGTTCCCTGTTCTTCCAGAAAACAGTTTCTTAAGTTTAGCTGGCAGTTGGGTTGAAGAAACTGAGGAAGTCCAGTATCTCACTACATGTTTAGAGATAATAGAGGTTTTTTTTTTTTTTTTTGTCTCACCACAAAATGATTTCACCCTTTGTGTTTCCCCTCACAAAAGCAGTTTTGACTGTTTTTCCAGACGAGTGAGAGGGTAAACAGTGGCGGTCATTAAAGAGATTTTGCAGCTTCAGTAGATGAGTTTGCAGACAATAAGCATTAGGAAATGGCAGAATATGACTGTCTGCGGGCGGCATGTGTTGTCTGGTATGGTAACACAGCCAGGCATGATGGGTAGAGCTGACATCAGCAGACCAAACAAAGTGAACAGACCACAGCATGAGTCATGAATTGTTCCTCGGTTTCTTGCTGCTCTCAGATGCAGCGTGATCAGACTGATGGGTGTGAATAAAATACGATTTATTAAAAAGAGACTTTTGAACCTACGATGTAATTTCCCACATGAATCAAAGGCTTTTGCCTTTAGACAACCTGTTTATTGATATGGTTCATGTCAATTGAAATGTGTGGCTACAAAACACACAATGGCAATCAACAGCAGTGACAGCTGAATTAAAAAAACAAAACAACCCAAAAACACAAGTGGCAGTCAGGTGAGAAAAATTACACGCATGTTATAGATTAAAAATCAATAAATATGCGAGTAGAAGAAGAGTGCCTGGAGCTAGATAAATTTTAAGCTACATCTTAGATAAAGAGACAAAAAAAAAATCTTTCTAGATTTCTCAGTAACGCAAATATAAAAGTGTTTCCCCACAGCAAACTTCCTTTCACCGATCACTACAGGGATCCCTGCAAGTTGAAACTTGTAGACACTTGCTCAGATGCAAATTCAGCTGCATGTGTTGTCCTGGAAGTCAAATCATTAGTCAAACCAAAACCATCTCAGAGCTCAGCTGCATGAAAAATGCCTGTCAGCGGCAAGGGCCATATAAAGGGAGGGTTGTGCGATTATAAACTAATGGGGGGGCGGAGGTTCACATAAGAAGGCAAGTCTGGTCAAAACCATGACACGGAAACATGACATGATACACCTAAACACAACCTGCTTATCCCAGGAGGTACAACTAAAATATTTATAAAGCCGTATCTGAATATTGATCTTCAGGAAGCATTAAGCGTGACTTGTGACATGCTCTTGATTTGTGCGTCATAAAGTTATTCTGTAACCTACCCTGTCGTCTGCCCTCAGTCATACAGGAAACCCACAGGTGATATAATGACAAAAGAATCTGGAAACAAGTTTCATATCGGTTACTTATTCCGGTATTAATACTTAAGAACATGAACAGATTTGTTCAAGTTTTTAAAAAAATGCAGTGTGTCAGAAGACTGACAAAGAAACAAATGATGCCTCAACAATGCTGTAATGAACAGTCAAACCTTAGCTGAAATGTTGATGCCTGTAAGGACTGGTTCTTTTCTAAGCAGTGACACATCATTTGCAAGAGAAAAATGCACAGCTTTTCACCTCTCAAGCTTTTCAGATTTGTGGTTTTGCAACGTAAATAAAGAATTCCTTTCAAACTCATCAAGCAGATTTATGTGCAGGCCGAATAATGCCAGTTTAATCATCCTGAATGTATGGTTTTTAAAGAACTAGTCTCAATATGCTTAAAGTAAATAGAAAGAGAGGATACAGCATGATGACAACCTTAACAAAAGGGACAATGTTAAACTATTAGTCTTTTATTTGTAACACCAAACTCAGGAGTTCTGTGCTCACATGATAAGTTTCTATATATAAAAAAAGAAAGTGTGCAATACATGAAAAGGTGTCCAGAATATGCGGGCACAACAGAGGTGGGTGTTACTAACCGAGACTAGTAAAGTTGTGGGCCTCATGGGCCATTGTTGAGGTAGTGAGCAACTGTGCTGTGAGTGCACGAAAGTGCATAGCGATAGGGAGTTAAGTTCCGGAAATCAGCCATAAAGCGTCTACATAGGCCCACATTAATGTTATGACGGCATCTCGCTGCAGAGTCGAGAGTCCAGAGGGTAAAGTCCAGCTATCAGTTACGAGTCAGGCCAGAGACTTGCAAAGGAGTACGAGTATCCATGAATTATCCAGAGAGCTACACTGGACTTTAAGGTTACAATGTGGTTGACCAATAGTTAGTGAATCAGACAGTACACAATGGTTGATGATCATTTACAGTGGTGGTTCCTAAAGTTATTAAAATGGTAGTTTTTATATAGAATTCTTTCACCAGTCTTGTCAAGCAAATATCTGGCAGCACTAGGATGCAGACTGAGCAGAAAGCATGTGGTTAACCAACGATCTGGAATCCAAACCTCAAGTTAGCCATCAACTTCTAAAAATAAGTTCAATTTTTGCTTTAGCAGACCAAAATAGAGTTGAAAAAGATCAGCTGGACTCAGACTAGCTTTAATGAATTCTCTGTGACTTATTAAAGAAGACCAAACTGCTTGATCTGCTTTGAAACATTTTCAAACAGCACATCTCAAGATCAGTGAGTTCATTCATTAATTTTTTTGATGGCTACAGAAAAGCAACTCTATAAACAACAAAGGCGAGAACGTTCCAGCCAATCAAAGTCCCAGATGGTCCTGGTGTTCGACCATTCTCGCTGAGCTTTCATTGCCGTCGTGACTTTCTCATGAGGTCGGCCTTTATCGTCCTCTCTCTTGCCTCTGGGCGGCCTGTGAACATGCGGGCCCTGCTCAGACAGGTCAGGCAACATACGTCTGTCACGACATCACTGGAGTTAAGCTCTAGCATAATTCCACAAAGACCATTGCATGTTACAGCAATGAGCACCAAACAAAACAGCAGCTGAATGCTGCCCGCACGAGCCAAACATTGACGCAACCGCCGAAAGTGACACATGTCACAGTGTTAGAGAAAACAGTGCCAAAGTTGATATTAACATCTATACTTGTACGCTAGCCTTCACAGTTGATCATATCTGGAACCTAACCAACAAGTCTCTCTTTTTTGTCTTGTGATCAGCTCAGTTACTGACAGTTTAAAATCTACGCTTCTTTTTCTGGGTTCACGCTTTTAGCCATATTAGATTTCAGTTCATGGAATTCTACAAGAACACAAACCAGTTTAGGTTGTAAAATACTTTAGTTTATGGCAGCCATTGTGCTCCAAATACATCTGCAGCAAGATAGGCAGACAAGGTACACAGTGTTTTCCAAGTCGTAGAGAAGACTGGATGAAACCCTAAAAAGATAACTAAAAATCAATCACTCACACTTACTCACACTAGCCACAGTTGCCTTATCCCGTACCCGAGCATGATGGTCACACTCCCTTACCTGGCTGAACTCAGTGTACCTATGCGAGTTTGTCTCAGCATCTCAAAACTTCTCTGCTCGTTCCTTCTCTCCCTTTCACGGGCACACAGTTGAAAAGAGCCATCGCAGAGCACGACAGGGTTCATGATTTTAAGCTTTTTGTGGCTACACACAGTGCTCTCACGTGTCTTTTAGGTTGATTACTTCACACAGTGATTTTCACTGAGGCAGCTGTCATAGAGGAAGCGCTGGTGTCCTGTGCTTCGTGAGCCCGCTCCTCATGTGCCATACCCGAGTCCAAGCCCACTTTTTCAAGCAGGCCAGGGCTCAGTACTCTTAACCGTGCTCGGGAAGGGTAAAGATCGGCAAGTGTAGGTAAACGATTAAAGAAAGCGATTTGTATCCGCACGAAATCCCCTTCCTTCCCTCGCAATTAAGTTCATGAAATCTGGCTTGGTAGTTTTTGGGTAATCCTGCTCAGAGTCTAAAAATATCTGCTTCAGCACTGCCTTGGTTCTGGAATAACTAACTGCTAAGCAGGCGTAATAGGTGATGGTCATTGTTATATAGAATATTTATTTTTTATGTATAGTTTTCAATCAGAATATATAAAATAGGTCCGTATAGAAGAGCCACAAAATATAAAGCATCACCACTGATAGTTCAGTGAGGTGGCTGGTCAGGCAAAGAGATGAGAGGTCCAACAGAATAAAACAAATGATCTGCCATTAGAAAATCTAATACAAATATTTTCCTCCATAGTACAGCAGCACAATGAACTTCATTCAAGTTGTACAAACATGCAGATATCTAAATGGTTGATAGCTGTGGACAGATGTTTGCACCCGTCTAGTAGCAAAGCCCACTGAGCCAATTCAAAAAAAGCTTTTAATGTATGATTTACTCCTATGTTTGCAGAAAGCCACAGCCTGAATCCAGCCCACTCTGCTAATGATGTTTCAGGCTGAGCCTACTGTGTGCAGGCACAACCTGTGAGAAACGTGTATCATATCCACATATATGAAGCTACAGAATAAAAGCTAAGAACAGACCACAAACGTTTTTAACCTGTCAAATCCACTTTGGCTATGCTTTGTTGGTCACGTGGAGCTGGCAGAGTGGCTTTAGCCTTAGGTCTGTGGATCAGCTACTTGTTTACCAAATATGTGGCAGGAGACCAAACTCAGCACCATACAAAGGCGTCTGGTTTCTGTTTGTGCTCTGCTGCGATCACGCAGGAACGACACACAATTCCCAGCCATTTAACTTTAATGCCATCGTCATGTCTCTGCTGTGAACAGTTTACCCCTTTTTGAATTTCTGATTTTCTACAAACAATTACACACCCCGTATATAATGTGTGTGTGTATATATATATATATATATATATATATATATATATATACATAAACCATGAGATACTTCCTGAAATTCCCAGCAAACATCCCCAGCAAGCCTTGCACAGTGAGCTCTCCAAAGCAGTGCAGTGATTAATATAGGAGAAGCTGTTTTGCAGAGTTCTCTAAATTTTATCACGCGACCAAAACCCCAAGATCAAAAGAATATACAGGTAGGGATGGTGAATAAAATTTGAGGAAACAAGGTGTAACGTGCGCGTGTTCTCAGCTTCAATTGCTAATGTGAACGATTATAAAAATAAACACAGCAAACACGAATGCAGCTTTTCATTTAACAGCATGTACAGAGCAAAAACAACTGCCAATACAGCAAACTACAACACCTGGTACTGCTTCCCCAAAAGTACATTAGCAGGGATGTGCATGGCTTCCCCCCCCTATCCACATAAAACCTTACAGTACATGATGGCCAACGCATAGCGCATCACTGAAAACCACCAGGCTAAAAAACTTTGAAAACATGGATAAAGAAACCTAACTAATCCTACTGAAACCTCCTCATTCAATAGCACAATGAGAAATATCGTTTAATCTGAACGTTGTGCTGCTGAGCTGCCACAAGTTGCTCCAAACAGAACTTACAAATGAACTTTACCTGCAATTGTTTTTAACCTATCAGGTGTCTACGCAGGACTTTAACCTGCTTCCCTGCCCGCCTTTACAGGTGAGCTGCAACATGTCACATGAAAAGCAGCCTGATAAACACGACACACATTAACGCCTCAGCCAGTTACATGACTATTACTGTTTGCTTATGCCAGAAACAACTATGTGTTGCCTAAAGCGTCACGTGGTTCCCATCCTCTGCGAAAAGCTGCGAACACCTTCAAACACTCAGGTAGGCCTGATCTCCGGTTCATCTGAAGCCCGGCCGTGCTCAGCGGGTTGGGAGCGACTCTTACCGCAGGCTTGACGTCCTCGAACACGGACGTGTCCTCGGCGCCCTCAGCTCCCGACATCCTCACTGGCTTCAGCTGCGTGAAAACCGCCCTTTCTTCAGTCGCGTGGGGCGGATTCATGGCCAATCCTACACTCGCTGCCATTAAAGTTTCTGCTTAAACAAGTTTATCTTTTTTTATTTCAGAATTTGTTGTGCACATACAGTTACTAACGTTAATAACGCCCGACTGGAGCTGAATGCTATGGTGTAATCCACAGCCCTCCCTTTTCTTGTGGCTCGCAGGTAGACTTTACCTGAGCTTAACTGGGCGCAGCCAATCAGAGCAGACTTCCAGACTTCAAGCTTAAGGAAGGAGGCGGGACTCACCTGCAGGAACGAAAGAAAACAACTGAGAGCATCAGGTGAAGGATTACCCCTGCATAATAGACCAAACATATGAAATACATACATTTTAACCAAAGCTTCTTTTTTTATTGTTGTTTTTTTTAATTTAAACATTAAAAATTTAAAAGATATTTTGTTACATGTGACTGAACCGCGGCATCAAACACCCTGTGATAAGAATGTGTCATATAGGCAGGGTGGACTCATCCACATGCATCATCCACTCATCACATTTCTTCAGCTGCAAAATATGTGCTCAAAGTTAAACTTTATCAATATCAGTTTTATCCAATAAGATAAAGGTATCTCACTTCTGTTATTTTTTATTTATTTTTTGCTGCAAAATGAGATTGTCAAGCATACCAACACACAAATGTTGCCACAAGACAGAGTCAGCATGGTATTGCTCTGATATTAGTCTAAGATTGAATGGGGTCAAGTTGGGAAATTACATGCAATCCGTTTCTGATAGATAATTGAACATCACTTGATATTTAACAGAAATTCACATTAACACATTAACATTTGTGCTCAGCAGCCTTCTTCTTCTACAGGAATATAACCAGAGTACGAGCAGCTGGCAGCCAGTTGAGTCGAGTCCCCTCAAGTTGAGCTCATTGGCAAAGACGCATTCAGACTGATGGCAACATGTCTGCATTTATAAATTAGACAGCAATTATTTGCAAACCTTCATCAGTCTCTCAGAGAGTGATTGCCCTAACAAGCCTACCTGAATATATATATATATATAGCCTAAAACTAGCCCTGAAAAATTTCTCCAAAGCCACACCAAGAGAACTGATTTTCACATTTGAACATGTTTTCCACAAAAAAGTATGATATGCAATAGCTCAGTTTCCTAATTTGAGCATCAGAAGCTGACTGGATGTGTGACCAGGGCGATACCGGTGTAGAATAAGCCTGGTGTGTGTGACTTTTTCCACACTGAGTAGTTGAAATGTGGGTAATGGGTCAGAGAAGCTCATTGCTTAAACCTTGTGTTTTCTTAGGTGTAGAGCAATACAATTTGCTCACCCTTTGCATGTGTTCTGTTTATTTAGCTTCACCCATATGTTAATCCTAATTTTCACTGTCTTTGCCACAAGATTTAAATTGTTTGTGTATCATAAATTCATATACAGTATATTGTTTTCAGCCACAAAACGTGCATATAGACAAGGCACTTTCAATCCTGGCAGCTTAAAACACTGGCACGCATATCATTTTTAATTATGATGAAATTTGACTCCACCGTGTTTATAGCACGTAGTTATGGATTGTTAAACAGGCAACTCTGTTTGCATGTTTAAGCAGGCTCAACAATATTTTGTTGAGGCTGGTTTTCTTAAATATAACCAGCAGGCACAAACTGTTGTTGACTTAGAGCGGCATCATGAAACAAGCACTAATGAAAACAGTGTGGGGGTGTTAATAGTTATCAACTATCTTGTGTCACGTATAAAATCTCAAATGTTTCATTCAGCGCTCGAGATCCGTCACTGCTGAAATACAGATGGCCAGAGAATGTGTTAACTGTCAGGAAAAGAGCAGAGCAGACTGGCAAACAGGGAAAAACAAGCAGCGGTAAAACAAAACAAAACTAAAGAGACAATCTAGCAACTGGAGCAAAAATCTGTTTAGTGTATATATACTGAGGTAATTTATTAGCTGATTGGACATAGTTGTTGCTGAAAGTTTCTTAGAGACTGTGCTTCATGTCCCATTTGGAAACGGCCTTTTTTCATGAAGTGTGATCGAGTTTATTTATGCACATAACTAACGAGAACATGGTTGAGCTGTTTGTAACAACTTAGTGATGCACCTGTCAAAAGTTGTCAGAAAAGAGTAACAACGTATCATTAGGCTTTTATTGTCTAATTGCGTCAGTTTGCTGATGTCAAACTGAAGGCATGAATGTGCTGACGAACTGTGGGAAAATTCATAAATGGTATGCTTTTCTCTGTATGCTTAATATGATAATAGGAAGTCCCGTCACACTAGTTGGCCTGCATATTTAGTGCATAATTATAGTAAAGTCGAACATAGCATTCTGAGCACTTTCAGATAACAGAAAATGAAGGAGGCCATAGCTGACTATTTCACAACCCATCCCCTGTCGCCTCCAGGGAAGTTCATTCCTACAGCTTCTAGAGTTTCTGGGGGTAACATGCAGTGGTTAAAGTGGGATTTGGCAGTTTGGGGAACCCAAAGATCTGGGGTAACGGTGCAGTATGAGGAAATGAATCCGTTAGTAATTAGTCACACATTAGCTGCACTAGATTTGTTTTCTTTTTGTTTGAGATATGACCAGCTGGCTGCTGCTGGCTCTGATATTCACTACTCTGAATTTCATCATTTCAACCCCTTAATAGTGAAAAAATTCTGATGACCCGTCATGGCAGAATAGAATCCCAGCAGTGAGAGGATTTAGGTCAGAACCCACCAAGAGTTTAGATGCTGGTGGTGTTGAAGATGAAGACTGAAGCTTGGATGGAGCTCTGAGTGACCTGGGTGAGCTGGAGGGAGGAGGTGGGTTGCACGAATGAGAGTCTGAAAGGTAGAATTACGACAAGCATGATTTAAACTACGCAGAGTGGAGGCTAACTGGCTCAAAGGAGGTGGGCGAGAAGATGATTGGACTAGAGTAATGATGACAGTACTGAGACTGACAGTGTGGGAAAGTGGCAGTGGTGTAAAGAACAGACTACCAGGCGAACACCCAGGAAAACAGGCAGATGAATGATTACAGATCTTCCTTATTGAACTTACGCATAAGCTTCTTTTTTTTAATCAATCATTAACATTAAGAAAAGATCCATGTTGAATATTACTTATCTAAAGGTGCATTTCACCAGTCTGATAGCATCAGCAGACTTGGACCCATATTTATACAACTTATTTTCATATTTTCACTAAATATTTTTCTCCAGGGTGTCCACCTCCCATCAGTGGGACCCACCCCACACTTTGCAGCTCTGTTCAGGGGAACTTTTAACTAGTGGCCTGCTTTAGACCACTAATGTGTGCACATGCTGATGTATAAATGATATATATCTTACGTATGATACAGTCTTGATGACCTTATGACCTTATCTTGTTGGCACAAAGCTAAAATCTGGCAGAGGAAAGAGGCTGATGGGAATGCTGTGATCACCATTTATACTATTTAATCCTAAGAGTCACGTGACTTATCTCTCCAAAATTTAAATTAAAACACAAAAACACCCCAACCTAGTGGTGGCATCAGAGCAAGAGTTAGAAGATCAATTCAATTTTCAATTCAATTCAATTCAATTTTATTTATATAGCGCCAAATCACAACAACAGTCGCCTCAAGGCGCTTTATAATGTACAGTAGATCGTACAATAATAGATACAGAGAAAACCCAACAATCATATGACCCCCTATGAGCAAGCACTTTGGCGACAGTGGAAAGGAAAAACTCCCTTTTAACAGGAAGAAACCTCCGGCAGAACCAGGCTCAGGGAGGGGTGGCCATCTGCTGCGACCGGTTGGGGATCTTGGAATGCTTTGAGGACAAGGACATCCATGTGCACTCTGGAGACATTGAGACAGTAGCACGTGTCAGGAAGGTAAAGAAAAGACGGGGGAGTTGTTGTTGTTGTT
>VVHJ01055203.1:0-13983 GCA_015107715.1 Tylochromis polylepis
AAAAAAATTCCATTTAAAAAAAAAAAAAAAAAATCCGGGGAAATGAAGGACGCATTTGAAGCCGCATTTGCAGCATCCTTGGAATTGGGACAGCCTTCGTCGCATGAGCTGGGCCGCGCTCTGAATCCTGGGATAGGTTGGGCCACGCAGGATACACCTGACCCATCCTTAAAATCCGGGGAAATGGAGGACGCATTTGGAGCATCCTTTGGAGCATCCATGGAATTGGGACAGGCTTCGTTGCGTCGCTGTGACGTCATCGGCCTTCAAATGCGTCCTACATAGGAAGCGTCCTTGGTTTTGGGACACAGCAATGGTGTCGTAAGACACCCCCTCTGTTCAAAGATGGCTGTTCACAGTGGAGATAGATGGCTTCTTTCACTCCTCTTTCAAACCGTCTGACTTCTTTGTCCAAAATGTGAACATTGACATCCTCCAAAGAGTGACCTTTGTCCTTTGGAGGCAGATGTACAGCTGAGTCTTGTGTACTCAACGTCTACAGCACAGTCGACAAATGACAGACTATTATCCTTTGTATCTTCCCTGGTGACCTTTATGTTTCTATCCACTGAGTTGATGTGAACAGTAAAGGCTTGCACTTTTTGAGATTTTAAAAAATGCTCTGGGTACTCAAATAGAGTAATAAGGTGCTCTATAACTACAAATCTGTTTGTCATTTACAGCAGTCTGGGGCCTTACCAAACCTATCCTGCCTAATCTACTGTTAAACACTCACTGAAATAAGATAAAAATCACTAGAATGGGCAAGGAGGTAGGGTGAAGAGGTGAGGTTGTTGCAAGCACCTGGGGTGTAGTGCAGAACAATACTGTTAGAAAAATAGCTCATTCAGCTGCAGCTCATTTCTGTGTTTCCTTTTAATCACACTGAAAAGAAACATTTCAAATAATTCACTCCAGTTCATGAGTTGGCGACTCTTTTCAGGGAACTAGTTTATTTTTTTTCTTCTTTTGCTACCATCTTGTTTTGTTACCAGCAGCCGATCACTGATGTGAGACCTAAGTTGGCCATGCTGTGCTTCAAGACCTACAATAAATGAAGTCATATTTATTTTCAGAGTGGGGTAGCGACCATGACATTCTTTTTTTCAGTTGTGATGGTCCATAGGTCTTATGTCAATACAGTTGTGAGATTTATCTTCTGCTTCCTTCTTTTCAGGTCCTGATCAATGGCCCCTCTGACCTCAGACACAGGGGCAGTGCTGGGAGAGCAATCTCAGGGATGGAAAACACATGAGGGCAGAAAGTAGAGCATGTGAAACAAGAAACAAGGTTAAGCACCAAAAAGCAGCAGGAAACGAGAGTCAGTTCAGACTGTGTGTTTGTTCACAACCTCCCTTTTTAATTTTCTGTGGCCTGTGACCTATCTCTAGAGCTGCGTAACCTCTGAAGAATAGTTGAGGTGCGCCATTTGTCACTTTCTCATAGCAAAGGAGGTTTTAATAGAGCAATTTAGTTCTTGTCCTTGCAGCTGCAGAATGTTCTCTATGTTGAAGAGAAGCTCTTGGAAAAAAAAAAAGTATTTTCCTTCTTTTTTCATCCCCCTCAAACTCAGTGGCATCTTAAAATCAAAAGGACATCAAAAATGTGAAAGACCTTAACAATATGGACACCAGTGAGTGTTTCCTAGCAGGTTGGGTAGTAGTGAATATTGTGAGCTCCTGGTCCTGTCATAATAGTCACCAGGTTCAGAGGGACAGGAGGAGATTCTCTTTCACACACACAACCACAGAGTTACAGCATGAAAGCACTACCACAGTAAAATGCTGTTTGTTTGATTTTCTGTGTAAGAAAAAAGATATATTAAAAGAGATTGAAATTCAGGTCCCAGGCGGGTCTGTGACTCAGAGTGGAGCTGCAGGTAACAGATGGGATTTATTGACTCGGGAAACATCTCTATCAGCCAAGTCCAAGGTCGATGAACGTACTGTCTACCTGTCAGTCTTTTCTGAGCATGACAAATGGTGTCTCATCTATATAGACCTGCAGAATTTGACATATTTCTGCAACATTTCATGACAGAGTACATATACAAACACCAGTATTTGGTCAGGGTTGTGCACCACACACAACTCAGTCACTCATTTTTCCCCCCTTTCCCTGTGACACACCATCCTTTTTGTTTTCCATTATGGCACAACAGCTTTGTTTCCCTTTTACATGTTCACATCGCAATCTGTCCAGCTGACACTGATCAATGGCAGCGGCAGTGTAACAGACCGCAAGAACAACAGGGGTATTGACAGCAAGAATGGATTTTACAGAAAGCGAGTCACTACAGTAACATGGTGACTGATTGTGGTGAGAACTTGTCAAAGCAAATGACTTACTTCTTCCATTCCTCATTTTACATCACCCACCACCCTTCCTTTCTCTCTGATGAACAGTAAGGTTCTCAAACTGAGTGCAACGCCCGAGTATCATAAATGGAGGCAGGGATTCCAGTCGCTAATATTCCATCAACTTGTGCCAATAAATTAAAAGATTCTTTGCAGTCGAGCAACAATGAACAGGAGTTTGGTGCCATTACTTTAAATAACTCCAGATAGGCGTGTAATGAGAGAATTCTTTGTCAGACAAAGAATAGCCTTGTCAAACTTCACACACAAAGCTGCATTTATCAACCAAAGCTTTTAAAAATCCGACTAAGGAACCTTCCAGCCACTGAAGCATGAATTTCAAAAGCAGCCATTCAGTTTATTCAATCAGAAGTTCATACACTGCCCAAAACTATTAAAGGGACACTTTTTAATCAGGGTATAGCATCACGTCAGTCAAACTTCTGGGATATTGATCTGGTTGGTTAAGTAACAGGGGCGGTTGTTAATCAGTTTCAGCTGCTTTTGGTAGTAATGAAATTAACACATAGGGGCAACAATGAGACAACATCCAAGAACAGGAATGGGTTTAAAGGCGGAGGCCACTGACATTTTTTCTCTCCTCATCTTTTTTGACTGTTGTGATAGTGTCACTACTGGTAGCATGAGGCAATACCTGGAAACTACAGAGTTTGTGCAGGTGGTCCAGCTCCTCCAGGATAACACAGCCAATGCCAGAGGGTTTGCTATGTCTCCCTGACATAAAAGCATGGAGGAGATTACAGGAGACAGTTATTTTAGCTGGACATACTTAGGATCCTTAACCCGTCAGCAGAACTGGTATCTGCTCTTTTGTGTAAGGAGGAACAGGTAGAGCACTGCCAGAGCCCTGCACAATGACCTCCAGCAGGCTACTGGCTTGAATGTCCATAGAACACCAGAATTATCAGGTCTACCACTGGTGCCTAGTGGTTTTTACAGATGAAAGCAGGTTCACCCTGAGCGCATGTGACAGACTTGAAAGGGTCTAGAGAAACTGTAGAGAACATTATGCTGTTCGTAACATTGTTCAGCATGGGTGGTTTGATGGGGGTTTCAGCGATGGTCTGAGGAGAGATATACATGAAGCGATGCACAGACCTCTATAGGCAAAGCAACAGCATCCTGACTGCTATTAGGCATCAAAATGACATCTTCTAACATCCGTTGAATATGTATTGACAATGGGTCCCTTTGTCAATATGCAGGCAGTTCCTGAAGGACGAAAGCACTGATATCATTGACTGGACCCAGTCTCACCTGACCTAAATGCAACAGAACACCTCTAGGACTTTATGTTTCTGTTCCATCCGCCATCGCCAGGTTGCACCTCAGACTGTCCAAGAGCTCAGTGATGCCCTCCAGATCTAGTAGGAGATCCCCCAGGACACCATCCATTGTCTCATTAGGAGCATGCCCTAACATTGTCAGTCATGCACAGAAGCACATGGGGGCCGTGCAAACTACATTGTTATGATGTGTTGTAACTCTGAACATGACTTGGTTCATTTCATTTTGCATGAACTGAACTTTGAGCTGGCTTTTGCAAAGTGTGAACTTGAAAAACACTTCAGTCTGCATGTGCCAGGGCTGCTGGACTTCTGCCTGGGGGAAAGTGAATACCAAATTCTTCATTGCTGGATTTTTGTCAAGAAAATGGAGCCCAGACCATGCAGATGATATAGCTGGACTTGGAATCTATTAAGTAAATTTACTAGGTGTACCCACACTGGTGTGATGAATATAATTCATTTATGGCTCTATATGTGTGTGACTTGTAGGCTTTCTTGGACATTTGGAACTGCTTTTCCTCTTGATGGTGAGTGAACATTCAACCTAACAGAGTTGCACTGAAAATGAATTATGTACTTTTTCAAAGGACAAAGTTCATATTCAAAATATCAAAGAACCAAAGTATTTTTGAAGAAAACAAATTCACCTTATTTCCATTTGATAATAACATTTATATTTAATATGGAAAATAAACAATGTTTTTTAAGACTGTAACTGTGCTCATCATATCTAAGAAACACAATATAAAGCAGGAGACTTTTAATTATCCTTTTATAAGATATGGGATGAGTGTCTGGCACGTTACTGAAAACAGCCTTTGGATGTAGAGCTTGATTTTTTTTTAATCTACAGTACTGTGCAAAAATCTGAAAACTTATACACGAGCATGGTGTGTAAAGTGTCCTTAAAGAATTTGAGGAAACTGGACAAGAGGAGTACAAAATAAGAAGTTGCAGGCCTAAAAAAAATATCTAGAGCAGATGAGAAATAGGGAGAAATCCAGCAAAGACCTGACAAATCTTTTTGATTTTGATCCACCATATTTTCCAGTACCATCTGGAAAATTTCTAATCCCTATGACTATCTATCAGTGACTGATAAAGATCTCTGTCTGAATGATTACAATCAGACATGGATTGGCCTTCCTAAAAGGCACAGTGCAACTCCATCAACACTCTCAACGTAAACATTGACTCTATAGTGCTCTTTCTCAGCAGGAAGACATATTGCTGCTTGCTGATTGTGAGCTTTCATCTCAGTTTAGCTTCAACAACTCTTTCCCATCCACAACACCCAAAATGGGGGTGCGCATGGACGGTGTGGCTCAGTGCTCTTTGTTTCAGTGATTTGTTTGGAAGTGTGTGATAATATTGCTTCTGATCGTATTTACCTTTTGCCGTGCAAACATCCACAGTTGGATATATACATCTTTTTAAATCTTTTTAAAGTTATAAAATGTTATCGTTTTTTCTTAGCCTGTGTTATTCAAGATTGATATTTGAGTTATCAGTTTGAGAGAGTTGGTGATCATAAATGGAAGTTATTCAACTAAATGTAAAATATGAAGTGCCTCAAAGGGACTGTCTTGGCTGTGTAGTTTTTACCAATTATTTTCTCCTTGCATTAAAAAAGCTTTGACTCCATTGTATGCTGATTATGCTTCAATAACATCAATGTTACGTAACAGAATAAAAAAAAATACTTTAAAAGAGCATTTAAAAGACTTATAAGAGAGTAATAAGTACTTCTTGGTGTTTTTAATGACTATTTCACTGTAAGTTATGACATTAATGTGTTAGAATGTGATAGATTTCATCTGGGCTGTCATTTTCTTTGCATAATTTGAACTGTGTCAGTTCTTATAGTTGACATTTCAAAACCATGGCTTGACAAGAAGCTTAGTGCACTGACCCAGCATCAAAAGTCACCAGAAGCCAATATGATCAAACATCTGCAGGATTCGCCCAAACAAACCAAGACCGCAACTCAGAAGGATCTGTTACCAGCATCCTGGAGCAAACCCCCAGATGTGTCCTGACTGTGTCCTTGTGGATCCAAGCTGTTTTGATGGCACATTAGGTGGGTAGTTTTAATGTTGTGGCTGATATCAGTGTATTTGACCAGAGGCATAAACTGTGCCTGCACTCCATCAGTACTGCTTCTCAAGTCATGGATTGCCCTTTTCAAAATTAACAATGAATTAAAATTATTGAACTGATCTGAAACAGCTGTTGGAGAATATTAAATTTAACACTTAATCTTTTCCAGTTTGATTTCTTTTTCACCTGTGGCACAGCTCAGGTCATTGAGAAAATTACAGGCTCAGTCTATAGTCTTTAATATCCGTCTACAGTTTAGGTGGATGTTTTATAACTTGCTGCAGGGGTGTGTTGTGAAAGTTGTCTGAAGTTCTGATTTTGATCCTGCCGGCATTATAAGAGATATCCAGGGTAATTTCTCTCTTTGATACACTGCTGGGATTCAGCGTCCATGCAAACAATGATGGGATTCAGTCTTCACAGCTGGTAAGATCATTTCAAAGTACCTGAGCGCAGCTAAGGTATTTTGTTTTCATCTTACTGGCATTTCTCCAATTTCAGAATGTGGGGCTTTCTCCAACTGATTAGATTTCACCAGTTATGAAAGTCTTTGATGCGTAGCATGTGAAAAACTTAGGATGTGAAGAAATTCAGTTTCGGCTGTTAAAACTTGAAATATTATAATGTGTGCCCAATTAGTTTAAATACGGGCCCATCCGCTGATCTGCCTGCCCCATTGAAGCTGTGGGGAGTATACTTAAGATTAACTGTATCCTTTTATGCTTAATTCAAGTTTACAAGTTTAAAACTGTTTTGGTGCTCATTATTTTTCACACTTTAGCATCATATAGTAAATCCTTTTTTATTTAGTTTACATACTGAACATGAATGCAGAGGACTGCACTGAAGTACAAAGTGTACTCTGTTAGATTTTAATTGAAGTCAGTGAGAACACTGAATATCATTTATTTTGAATGCTGTCCACCTTTTATATCAATGCATTATCAACGCCAAGCCAAGAGCTTGCTCACAGGGACAGATGTGATTGCTTAGATGTGACTGAACATTTCAACCCAACACGAAATGATTACAAAAGTCATTTCGAGGCACTGTATACTGCGAAGTTAAGACCCTACAACATTAGAGATGGAAACAGTCCATCCAAAATGAGTAAGCTCTTGGCAACAGTGGAGGGGGGAGGTTTAAGACAGAGCCACACTCAGGGTGGGAGGGCCACCTGCTGCTACTAACTGGAGTGACGAGAAAGAGAGAAAACCAGAGGACAGAAAGATGACAAACGGCATAAAGCACAATGTGGCTCAAACTCTAAGATGATGTTACTTCTAAATGACTGCCCAGTTTTATTATTAATGTTTCATTTTACAGTAAAGATAAAATAGAAGACACTGTCGGTCTCAGTTAGTTGATCCATAAAGGCATAAAAAAACAGAGGGTAAACTGCAGAAGGAAATGAAAAGAAATGATCTGTGACGCTTTCAGCATGAAGTGTATCTAGAAGATGAAGCAAAGAGAATATATACACGCTGATGCCATGCACAGCTATTGCAGGGCAAAATAATAGGCACAACACAAGTGCTGGTGTGCTGCTGTTTTTTTAAAAAAAATGTTCTGTGTCAGTTGCAAAGGCTCTATATACTTTAATTTGAATGCAACTACATGCAGCAACCTCAAATCATATGGTGTTCAGATGCTTTGTGATCAATCGCTGACAGTAATCCATTTGAATAAATACAGCGTGTTTATCAGCTACTTTGATATCAAAGACATGCCAACCCCAATGCCAATATACTGTTCATACAGTAAGTTATACACAGACTTAACACATGATTTTCTGTCGAACCAATATTGATACTTCAAAAAACAAAAAAACTGAAAATAAATATAGAAAAGCATTTTACGTCTTTCAAGTTCAGTTTTGTGAATATTTTTAGATTTTTAGACTGTGATGATTCACTTCCAATAGCACAGGTGCTTAGCTTTATCCACCCACCCATCCCCGCTGATCCCCTCATAATGGTGCTTCCTTCTGCAGAGACTCACAGAAAACTAATAAAAAAGTATACAGATTTGTGCTCGAGGGAAGAGATCTGTGATATTCTAATTCACTAATTTCCTTAACAAAAACATCTTCTAAAGAAAAGCAAATGAAGCATCGTCACAATAACAGTGTAGTCAAATGTTCAGAACTGACAACAAATAATGCTCCGTGTCTTAATGGGCTGTTATGTATGCATTAAAATGGTCTGGAAGAGATGGTTTTTTTCTTATTCAGGAGATGATTGGAAGAGCATCTGTCAGGTAAATAAAACATGAAATGCTATCAAGCGCTCCGAGTGAGAGAGGGAACGAGCTATATTCTTTGATGCCTGGGAGCTGAGTTCCTATCAAACACGGAGGGAGAGACATTATTGATATATTAGTTTTAAACTTTGATTTGTAGCTTTGGCACAGAGTGTCATTTTCATGCAGCATTACGTTCCATCTCTGAAACCTTCCCAGGTTTAAAAAAGGAAAGAAGAGATTATCAGAAATGACAAAAAATCACAAACACAAAAAAACCCCCAGAGAATTTATGTTTCTCTTAATAATTGACCTACTTCCTGCACACAGAAAATGAGAAATATCACCCTGCACAGTTCCTGTGATTTAGTTACATTCAACTTTTAGAAGAGTATCTATGTTTGCTCAGAATGTCAGCTTTATTTATTCATTACAACTACAAAAAGCATTAAAAGAAAAGGCCTTTACAAACACCCACGTGGACATGTGCTGAGTCCAAGTGCTCAATTTGCAAGTATATATTTTTAAAAGCTGAATTAAGGTCCTGAAAGAGGGGGAGCCAGATTTAAAAAAAAAAGAAAAAAAAAAGGCACATCTCCTCCTGCAGCTGTCACCTCTCTCCAATCCCCTCCAACCAGATGAGCATGGGTGTATGGACGATATTCACATTCACATTCAGTACCCACTGAACCACCACATCTTGCTTCCTATTAGGACTTTATTACCTTATTGCTTTTTTTAACCTGTTTTATTTGATCTGAAAAGACCTACGATTGACTAAAGTTTCCCATAACAGACTAGATGTTTTTGAAGCCTGAAAATAGAGCCCAGTGGAGAAGCAGGAGTCAAGTATCTCTTAAGAACACTTAAAATACAATACACTGAAAGCCTATTAGGGATTATTTGCCCAGTGACGCCAAAAACATGTTGCCTACCGCAGCTTTTAAAAGCTCACACATCATTTAGATTGATTGCTTGCGACATTTCTGCTGGCAGCCGCCAGAACGCTCTCAGATACTTGGGCTGAAGTGAGTCATTTCCATACATTGGATTAAAGTCGAGAGACAGATTTGATTTTTTTAAATTTTGCATGTCAAGAATCACTTTGGGTTTTTAATCATTTTATTTCTCAGAAAATTCAAAGGATTCAGCTTCAGATTTAAAACACAATGCCACTCAAATCTCATGTATCAGGGTCAGACATAGATGAGCGCAGCCGGCCAAACTTCTGAAGGAAGTCTGCCTCAGCTTGGACTAAAGCGTCCTCATCGATGTACACTGCCGGTCTCCTTGCTGCAACAAAGTACTGCACCTTCCTCAGGGTCCACCGGAGGACATACATGAGCAGGCCACACACAGCTGCAGTCGACCTCCCCACTCCAGCGTTACAATGGACATAGACTGTGTGGCCATTCTCCAGGAGACCATGAAGCAAGAATACAGCCTGAGGAAGCATCCTGATCCGACCTGCAGAAGAAGACAGCAACTACTGTGTATTTTTCTTATCCTAGTTATTTCAGTTAAAGGACTGAAACCTCTTCACTTCTCCATAATTTCTGTCTTTACTGCAGTCTGTGGCATGCAGCTACGGGTCAGTTAATTCCTGATAGATTAAATCTGTACATTTTTTTGAGCCAAGTAATGCTCCTGTGCTGCAGGCTGTGGTTTTTATACTGACATTACTCAAACAGAAATAAACAATGCATTTGCTGCTGGGGGCAGTTACCTGTAGCTGTAATTACTATAGGTAAGAAAGACCGAATGCATTCCCATTGCTCAAATGTGTTTTTTTTAAGTTTCTGGTGAACAATGGAGGTCCACAGATCGGTAATAAATGAAAAACAAAACAAAACAAAATTTGCTATTAAAGTGTTTGGCCACTGCATCCTGCCAGAACAGTTTCAACCCTAATGGAGGGATGGATGGCCATTTTTGCAAAAGATAGTCTCTCATTTGATGTTTTGATGATGGTCATAAAGAAACATACTGAAATGCTGAAAATCCCTCATTGGTGTTCAATCAGGTAGGAATGTGATGACTTTGAGGTCATATTCCCCCTCATCCAAGCATACAGTGACCACTTATTTCATATGAATAGATCCTGGGACAGACCGCTCCCATCAGTGTGTAAATATTTCATCATGGGATAAAAATGATCTCACAGAACAAACCAGCATCTTAGAATAACTGAGACACTGTAGGGATCTAATATCTAATATATGTACCAGTGTCAAAGTTTACACCAACTAATCCATTTGTCTAGAATATGCTACTAATTTATCTAATCATAACACTTTTTTCTACTCGCAGGCCACAGGTATAGTTTTTGTCCCACTGCACTCAAACAAATCTGCATCTTCATTTGTAATGAACGGTTCTTGCCTTTCACTCCTTCTATAATATCCCACCTTGTGTAATTGTTGATGGAATATAATTGCTGTTACAGGCTGTTCTCATCCTGCACCGACACTCTCAGTCATCTGTGGAAGAGTTGCAATCAAACAGTATTTCTGTCTTGATAAATATCACAATTAAATTGATCTAAGTCATAAGGACTGCTTTTCTCATACATGGATTAAACCTAGACTATAATTATAATTTTTTTTTTTTTTTTTTACTAGACATCTTTAATTTGTTTTTCTTTCACTGTCCACCAGGCTTTATCAATTTCTGCAAAACTGGGAAGACTGTATAGCTCAGAACAGAATCCTAAGTGTCATGTGGAACCTTTGAACAGCTGTGAGATCATAATGTTTTATGAGAGCTAGATGAAAATCTGAAATGGGGTCGAACCCATTTAAGAGGTTCTACTAAAAATTAAAAAGGGTTTTTTCTATGGTGACAAGTCAAAAAAATGTTAATGGTATTAGTAAGTGCTTTAATTTATTTATTTCTAAAAGTGTAAAAACCAATATTACCGAATTCAACCTTGTACAACCAGAAAATTGCCCTTACCCTCAGTGCTCATGTCTGGTGTGGGCAACCACACATACACAAGGCCACAGTCTCTGTACAAATGCATAATGGTCTCTGGGGTCATGGTTTCGTCAGGGTTACGCCGGCAGCCGTAGGAATTGTTCACCACATCCCACTCTGTCTGGAAGTTCATCACTGCAGTGATGCCCAGTTCATACTTCATCTTTACTGTCACATGTTCCACCTGTCGAGGGCAGCTGCCCAGCCAAATACGTGGCAGCACCCTGGGGTCAATAAAAAGACGTGTACATTGATTATTTATTTGTATGTTAAAGTGATGATTATGTGCTAAATGTTCTAACTGTCTAACAAGGCATTTTCATCTCAGTTTTTTTTTTAGATCCAACTAGCCAGGCCATCCATTAAGAAATTTTCAAATGTCACAGAATCTAAATTTGTGTTTATCAAGAATTTTTTAGGTAAATTTTAGGTAAAAAGTATATAAGATACATAATAAAGAATAAAGAAGAATGAAATGTGAAAACATTATTTAAAATCCATAAAGAGAGCCTAAAACTCTCAGTGGGTAACAAATAAAATGGGTAACACAGAGGCTGATGTACAGTGAAATAGGTAGGACTTTCAAGGTGCTCCTATAAGCAAAGCAATAATGACAGAGCTATCAGAACAAAGCTGACCATTATAGGTCAATAGTAAGAAAAAGCGGTTCACTTATGTGTCATTGTCTTACATTCTTCACACTGTTCCTCATAGTAGTGATGCTTTATTGACCCCTCATCCCCCTAATTTTCTTCCTGACCACTCTGGTTTGAGGCAGACTCCGCTGGTGTTCATTAGTATGCATAAAGTCAACAACTAGGACGTGACAGGCAAAACAAAGGCGGCACTGTTAATACCTGATGTCCCAGAGCAGCTCTGCAGTGGAAGTATCTGGAGCTTAACTTGCTGTCACCTGCTCACCTCTGTTTTTTTCCCCCCACAAACCTCATCATATCACAGTTTTGTGATATGTCATATGTGGATGAATTGTGTGGAGTCTGGTTGTTTTCACTGTGCCTTCCTCCCACAGTACTGGCTATGGTACAAATAAGCAATTCTAAATACATAAACTGCCCCTCTGTATCACCCCCATGTTGGATTGGTTACCAGTTGACAATTGCTGGGATAGGCTCAAGCCCTAAGTGATAAGTGGTTAAGAAAATGGATGGATGGACTCTTTTTACATGAACCAAGCAGCCAATATAAACTTAAAAACAACAAGTTGTGTATAACCTTATTTCTTGTTACCTTTATAATGTGTCTAGCATTTTTACCTACTAGTTTATTTTAAAAGGAAGACAAAAGATGCACTGAAAGATTCTAATAGTTTATTTTATTTCCTTTTCATGAGCTCATACACTTAAAAGTGCAATAATATGCTATCTTATGAGAAAGATTCCTATTTTGCCTCTAGTCTTTAGTTGTGAATCAAACTGAAAAACAAATGTCTCAATCTGTTGAAATAAAAATGATAAACATCATAAAAAAAGGCTGAGTAAGCCTTGGGCCTTCTCTCTAAATATGAGCTTGACAGATGACTTACCAGCTACAAAGTGACTGGTCTCCCCGCGAATGTTATAATGACTTACTGCAGAGTGTGTGTAACACTTTGGGCTATATGGATGCAAGGTTTGAGAGACTAATTTAAAAAGCTATTAACAGGGAAGATACAAAGGCACAGTGCTTCCTATTGAACACAGGTCCTTGACATAAGCCTTGTAAGGTCTTCGGACACAAATTAAAACCTGATGGCACAAGCCAAGCCAGCTCATTCTTATGCAAGTTATGTGCTTGCTGCCTCAGGGGTCTGGGGCTAATTTCTGAAGTGCCTGGTCTGTCATGGCACTGAGTCTGTGCCTTACAAAAGGAGGGCATGCACTGGTAGGCTGTGTAACTACTTGGTCTCAGCGATTTAAGACCAATATGTAATGTTCATTGAAACATGAACATATGGTACTGTAAAAAAAACGTCTTGAGCTACCCCACGTTTCTTCATATTTTGCTGGGAAAATGGGAAATGATTGCAGAGATTTACTGAAATGCAAAACATGCATGGAAATACAGCATATAAGGCAAAAACAGAGTTTGTACAATTCTTGGTCTGTCCATCTTTATTGTTTAAGCCTCTACCTTAAAGAAATCACAAGAAATTTTTCCTAAGTAGTCTTCAGGAATACTTGTCCAGGCTTCTTGAGGGAAATCTTCTTTGGATGTGGCAACCTTTTGTTCCATTCTCTGTCAAGATGATTCAATACTGCTTCAGTGATGTGAAGATGCAGGCTCTGGGGAGGCCAATCCATGGCTGATAGTGTTTTTTTGCGTCTCTTTGCTTTTACTGCACTGGCAGTGTGTTTGGGATCATCGTCATGCTGAAAAATGAAGCTGCTGCTCATTAGATGCTTTCCAAATGATATTGGCAGATAAAAATCTGATGGTAGTTTTCTGCATTCATAATTCCGTCAATATTGATAAGACTCCCAACACCCACAAAGAAAAACATTGCACATTTGGATCCATCACTCCACGGTACCTGTTGCCACTGACTGTAATTTGGCATACCTCAGCCTTAACCTCAGTTTCCTTTCTTGATGGCCACCCTTCTATTAAGACCATTTTTGAGAAGCCTTCAGTAAACAGTAGATAGATCAACTGATGGGTCTCATTCATTTCCTATGGCCTTTGACAGGTCTGTGCTGGATTTTTCTTAAGGACATGACTTTCAGATACTGTTCATCTGGTATAGAAAGTTTTTTTCAGGCCTGCCACTTGTTTATATTTTTTTTGTCACCCTCTGATCCAGTTTCCTCAGATTTTTGAAGGACACATACAACACTGGTTCATCCAAAGAGCTTGGAAAGAAAAACGTCTGGACTTCGCTAAGTTTTTTTGAAGACGTTTCACCTCTCATCCGAGAAGCTTCTTCAGTTCTAAGAGCAAATGGTGGAGAGTCCCAGATTTAAAGCTGTGGCGGGGCGTGGCTTGCGGTGCCGTGCGGTGGA
>VVHJ01055204.1:0-21169 GCA_015107715.1 Tylochromis polylepis
TTTGAGGCAGGTCCACTGTGTTTTCCCCATCCAGCCATGTTGTCTGTCTGCTTATGCTGTGACGCTGTGGGACAGGCTTGCTGAGACAACTTCTTTCAATATAAATGGTATATAAAAGGAATATTATGAACCACCACCACAGACTAGATGTCTACATGATTAGTGGTGAAATATTCCCTTAAGTATTCCCTTTATAATGGAGCAGGAAACCACTCACAAAGAACACGCTCACAGCATCTTTGTAACCTAATAACATTTCATTGAGATACTTCACTGTTATATTTCAGTAAACAGAAGCATTTTCCAGTGCACCCCTTCATCCAGCATGGGTATCCAGCATGGCAGCATTACTATAAAATAATTCTCATAGATTTAAATCCTATTTTTGCGTAACATATCACTGCAGTACAGTACTTTGACTTGTTCCCAACACACGAGGAAACAGAGTGGATGTTGTGGGCAGAAACAAGCACCTATCCTACACTACACAAGATTAGTGGTAAATATTCATCGGGTGTAAATGTTTGTTTTGCCATCCAAAAAAATGGAAGGGACATGATGATAATCTCAATCACTCTGAATCCACAGCATTCTTCAACCACTTGTCTAACTGGAGCTACATGTTACCTTGTTTGTCCGAGGAAGAAGAGGAGGTGGATGGTGATGGGGACGGTGCTTTGGGGAAGACCCTGTCAGTGGGAGTGATGCTTGGGCTGCCCAAACCAGAAGAACTAGAGCTGCTGGAGCGGTGTGGTCCCTGGCCCTGTCCAATCACAGGAGCCGGCCGGACAGGTCTGACAGGCGGGGGCCTTAAAGGAGCACTTGGTCTACGGGCTGACAGAGCGGGCTTAAAAGTGGTCATAGTCTCAGATGAGGAGCTACTACTGCTGCGTCGTTGGGCTGCATCTGGATCTCTGATCACCATGGTATGGAGAGGGCTGGCAGACACATCCTGGGCTCCACCAGGGTGTTTAAGCGGCTCCAATGTGTCAAGAACAACGTCAGGCGCGTGTTTGGCTACATTCTGCCTCTCCAACTCACGCAACTCATGCAGGGCTGTATTCATTGTTTTCTCTATATCCTGAGAAGCATAAGTAGAGGAAAACACAAAAGAAACTGAGGTCAAGCAACCAAGCAGAGAGTAACTAAATCTATTTTTGAAGCAAAAGAAATTTATGTCTTATTCCTCAGAGCTCGAGCCCTTTTATGTGATGGTGGGAAAACTTTATTATTTTTCTAAATCCAAAATTTTATTTGCCAACTGTGTAATGTTTTGGTACCCATCAAAGAGCTAATGATGCACACAATATTTAGAAATGGTAGCGCTTGAGAATTGAGTTTTTTTTTTCCATCCTCAATTTTGCCTCCATACAGTTATGATTTTTCAGATGAAGCAGTAAAAGGAAGCTCCCTTTTTAGAGAAGCCGTACATATAGCATAGATGTATATATTTATTACATGTTTGTTATACAATAAAATAAGCATAGTCTTAATAAAAACTGCATGTGCTATTAAGGATTTTAATCACCTCAGCGAGTGCCTCGGTCTCAAGAGCCTTGTGGTCTCCTAAACTTGCATGCCGGGTGGTGCTTGGTGATGATCTTTGAGAGTGGCTGTCGACAAACGCCTTTCTATCAGGGTGGCTGATGCAGCCAGCACTGCCAAATGTGGTGAGACGGCGTTTCTCGGGACTGTCAGTTGGACCCCTGCTGACAGCTATTTTGTGTGGACTCTGGGGGCGAGGCATAACCCTGGGGGGTAGATCAGCAGCTCTGGTGGGGCTCAGGCTGTCAGCGCCGTTCCTATGGCGTGGAGCTGCAGCACCATCTGATCGCACTCGCACCCTAACAAGAGGCAATAAAATTGATATATAATTTGTGATTAGTTTCAGTTTCTTTGCTCTGGATAAATGTACAATGTCCTTCCTCTCTCAAGTTCATCCCATATAGCTTAACTGTTACTACCTTCCTAATGCTGGTCCAAAGCGGTTCTCAGGTGTGTGTTCACAAGGAGACTGACGCTCATTCCTTGATGAGGTTCTGTCATCGTGGTGCGGCCCACTGCTGGTTTCACTGTCAGTCCGATGAATGCTCTCTGAGAACGCGTCATCCCTGATACAGATGTATATCGATGACGTTTTTTTATCAATGTTTACCACAGAAAATAATTAACAGTAGTCTGCTAGAGCCACTAAATAAGGAGTTCTGCAGTGTTTGAACCGTTAATTCTTTTCTGTGCTAATATTTTTTAAAGATTTTTTTCATGTATTTTTTTCTTGATGAATCATTGATAACTACAGTCCCATTTCATTTAAAGCAATTGTTCATTGAGCTTTTGTACAACGTATACAATCTGTTAAAGCCAGAACTGTAAGTGCTTGATTCTGAAGCCAATGCTGACATAATAAGAGTTGTAATTTCCTTGGAGTCAGTGTCTAGAAGTCAATAGGGAAACTGCAGTTTCAGGCGTTATCACTCTCTTCAACTTCTTTCATTATAGTTATTGAAAATCAAATGAGAATCCTTAATAATCACATCCCTGCACAAAAACACCAAAGCATTGTACCTAGCAAGCCCATTCCTTTAAAGGGAAACATTAACCACTAATTACTCTGTCCTTTTGGTACTACATAAATCACTACTCTTCTTAATTTAGCTTTAATTTTGTTACCTGCCTACTACTTATCAGGAAAGAAGCTATTAAGAAATTAAGGGCCTCCATTTAATAAGTGACCTGAGTGTATTGTCCATTTGAAGAAAATCTCTCTCTTTAGCAAACTGTGGATCAGAGGGTAATTGCTTCTACCATGAAGGTTATGTTTTTGTTACCGTTTGTCCGTTAGCAGAATTATAGAAAGACTACCACTTGAAGCTGAATCATGAAAAGACGGATTGTAGCCAAATAAAGATCCCAACACATTTTGGAACAAATCCACATCACTTAAGGCTGTAAGAGTGATTAATGTCCTTAGTTGAGGTCTGCTCTCTCTGAGTGTCTGTTGCTCCAGTAAGAATGCTAGGAAATGAAAGCGTAGCATTTTATTCATAGTGATCCTTTCATAAGGCCAAGCTTTCTGAAAATGCAACACAACTAAGCATAGTAACAATGAAAATATCTATTTCAGGAAAGGAGAGCAATATATTGGCCAAGCTCAAAGTAGCTCTCACTGGTTCCTTGATCTGATGCTGTATTAAACTAAACGTCTGCATAGCAAAAAAAAAAAAAAAATTATATATATATATATTTTTTTTATTAATTCATTTTTTTAATGGGCTTCACAGCCTAAATAAATCTAACTTACATGTCTTGTACAACAATGTACTGATGTGGGATCAGCCCATCCACACCATTATGTCGGCCTTCCCACCAGTCCTGAGAAGCTCGCAGGTAGAGCAGCAGGGAGGCTCCCTTCTTAAAGGACAGTTCTCTTGGACTTCGGCCCACGTAGTCAAATTTGGCTATGGCCTCGATTTGCTCCAATTCTGCCATATGACAAAAAAGAACAGAGGAACTCTCATTATTTTCTCTGTCAGCTTCTCAGCATCCAGCTGCTGTCTTCACAGTGGATTGATGTGTTTGCTGACTCACCTTCATCACTTGTGTTTGGCCCGGTACCATTGTCTATCTCATCCAGAGCTCCTGGTTCACTGTGGGGGCTTTCACTGGAGAGAGGACATGCAAATAAGGAAATGGAAAAAAATAAGAGCCATTTACACATGCTTATTCTTACACCATTACCTTTTCATAACAAAGGAATCCTTAATTACCAGACCAATATTATATTTATCATGTGGCAACAACTCAATAGACCGAGGCATGCAGACAGTCAAGACAACCTGCTGACATTCAAACCGAGCATCAGAACATGGAAGAAAAGTGATTTAAGTGACTTTGAACGTGGCACGGTTATTGGTGCCAGATCAGCTGGTCTAATCATTTCAGAAACTGCTGATCTACTGGGATTTTCCCACCACAGCTAGGGTTTACAGAGAATGATCCGCAAAAGAGAAAATATTCAGTAAGAGGTGATGGAAAAACGGTTAGACTGCTTCCAACTGGTAGGAAGGCAACAGTAACTCAAATAAGTACTTGTTACAATCAAGGTATGCAAAATAGCATCACTGAATGCACACCTAGTGCCATTCCTGTCAGCTAAGTCTACAATTCATATGGACTCACCAAAACTGGACAACAGAAGACTGGAAAAATATTTCCTGGTCTTTCTTCCTTTATATTCAGATAGTAGGGTCATAATTTGGCACCAGCAACATGAAAGCATGGGTCCCATTGTGCCTTGTATCAACAGGTGGTGTAACACTTTGGGCCTCTTAGTATCTTTTAATCAGCACAGCCTACCTATTGTTACGGACTGTGTTCATCTTTTGATGGCTGCTTGAGGTTTAATGTTTTTTGTGACATTCAGATGGTAGGGTCAGAGTCAGGGCATTGTGTCAACGGTTAAGGCTGCTGGTGGTGTAATGGTGTAGGGGACATTTTCTTGGGACACTCAGGACTAACTGAGCATTGTTTAAATGCCACAGCCTACCTAAGTACTGTTTTTGACCATATTCAGCCTTCACAGCGTACTTCTAATGGTTGCTTCCAGGACGATAACATTGCCATGTCACAAAGCTCAAATCATCTCACATGAAAATAAATTCACTGTACTCAAACGGCCTCCACAGTCACCTGATCTCAATCTGATAGTCTTTGGGATGGAATGGGAGATTCGCATCATGGATGTGCAACAAACAGATCTGCAACAACTGCGTGATGCTATCATGTCAGCTTGGACCAAAATCTCTGAAGAATGTTTCCAGCACCTTGATGAATCTATGCCATGAATAATAAAACAGCTTGGAAGGCAAAAGGGGCTCCAACCTGGTATTAGCAAACTGTACCTAATAAAGTGTCAGTTTTTATTGCAAATGTTGTTTATGCAAATGAAAGGCTAAAAAAGATTCTGGTATTTTTAGTTTTTCTAAATTCATATTTTGGGATTTATTTTGTTTTTGAAACCTCTGAAACATACACTTTATACACCAAATTAAAACAAAATCTAAACTACTTACTAAATTAAATGTGAGGTTCATATTAACCAATAAAATGACTGATCAGGATAAATAAATCCCTTTAACAAGGAACTGAACAGCTACTCTTAATTCTTTCATTCTAGCAGCTGGATCATTTAAGAAAGGGATCATTAAAGTTATCCATTAATCATATTGCTGGTGCATACAGTCAAGTTAAAATGCAGTTAAAATAAACACACTTGTTGTTAGTGTCACTATAGAAAAGAAGTCTTGTGTTTATGAGAAAAAAGCCAATATCCTTTATTAGGTTTCTGTCTGGCTTTTTAATCCTCTGAACTTTCTGCATGCTAAGAAGATAATTCAGTATTGAGGACTGTATAAAACCTTCAGGCTTGTACAAACTGGCTTAGAGCCAGGGTACGAAGTGGAAAATGTTACATGATGCTATTTTTCCAATGCCAAGTTGTTAATGGCTCAGAAAACACAGTACATTTTGAACACCTAACTTTGAACCTACCAGTATTCGTCCCCTCCAGCCATGCACTTCTCATACACTGGTCCCTCCAGTTCTCGCTGCATTGGAAAGATGACCTCATGGTGGATGATGATTGTCTTAATAATCTCATTAACATGTGCTTGGCAGGCCACAGGATCTTGGTCATCTGGTATGGGCATCAGTGTGGGGCCAAAGCAAATAGCGAGATTGTAGGGGTCCATCATGTTCTCATCGCTGTACTGGGAAAGACTACGGAAAACAGAACCAGTAAGTATCATTATTTTAATTTTGCACACCAGAAAGTTTGTAGTGATGAGTCTTACTGGTTTAGAAATGCAAACAGGTATCTCATGACAATGATCACAGGCCGCGGAAGAGTCACGATTATCTGCTGAAGGTGATGAGCTCTTTCTGCACCAGAGTCAAGCTCTAAAAAGTAATAAACAACAACAATCACAGAGTGCTACAATAAATAAAACATATTCCACATGTTTTCCTGGAATGTTACTCACTGGTCGTGGATATGAGGTCGACAAAACGCTCTTTAGGGAACAGCGGGTTTTCCAGCCCCCGGAAGTAGAGCTTAAGAACGCCCGCCACAGAGTTGATATCATGATCTGTCTGATCATCCATCAGTGGATCTTCTCCTGTAGATGTAGCATACTTTCAGTCTACTCAGTATTCATTCACTGCACTCACTTTCATGTAAGATAGCAGTGACTCTTAATATGCATTTCAAATTCCGAAGTTAATGTATGCATCAAGAGTGCAGTTATGTTTGCTCATTTAGGATGCTGATCTCATGTATTATGCATTAAATGGTTTACATGTCCATTACAGGGTTACATATGGCACACAGGCTCTTTATTTGCACTTTAGAGTCCTGTGAGAGTAACTGCGGTTTCTGAGGTGGGCAAAACGAAATTTAAAATCAATCAAGAGTAGATGGCTAAGTGACCTGGGACTAACCTCTTTCAAATGCATTTTTAATATCATTGACTTCGACCTGGGATCCTGGAACTCGAAATATACCTTGCTGCTGAAGACCTGCGGACATATAAGGCTGTTAGTCTAAAATGGAAAAAGGTATCAATATAAATGGCACACCCACTTAAAAATAAACCAGATGTATTTCTGTTGAATCTCTTGCTAAAGTTTTCCGTTTTCTTCTTTTTTGTATCTAAACTAGCTTAAAGATAGGAGACAGATTTTTTAAAATATATTTTAAAAAATCAAAAATCAAAACTCAAAATCCACAGAAGTTATCTTAAGCTGGGTAAGTCTATAGCAATGTGGTGTAAAGGTGAAAAAGACTAAAGAAGTCTTTTGCAGTAGCAATACACAAAGGATGAAAGTGTTATGGATTAAGATGCCACATTTTACCTTTTTCACATACACTATATGGTCAAAAGTACTGGGCCTCCTACGTATTGCATCTACAGGAAGTGCTTGGCCATGGGAACCCAGCACTTGACAACCTTACTCAGTAACTGTATGTGGTCTGCCATGTTGTGGCTGTGTTGCTGTGGTTCCTAAATGATTCCACTTTACAATAACACCACTTAAACTTGATGATGGAATAGCAGGGAAGAAATTTCATGAACTGACTTGTTGCAGTGATTGCAATTATTACAATACCACAGTAACTGAGGTGAGTTCCTTAGAACAACCCATTTTTTCACACATTTGTAAAAGGCAGACAGCATGGCTGCCATAGCTTGAGTTTATACCACTGTGGCAATTAGACTATAAACACCTTAATTCAAAAATTAAGGGGTGTGGCCCAAAGCTTCTGCTTTTTCAGTCATAACTGGTGGAAATCAAAATGACATTGTTTCTCTTATTATAACAATTTTCACAAGACAGACATTACTATTAGTTAGTTAGTAAGAGATTCATTAGCATCTCTTAGACAGTAGAAATCCTATTTATCACTTATACCCCATCTTCTTTCCTATATATGAGGATTGATGTAAGCTGAGCATCATGAATATTAGAATGCAACCCATTTTGAGAAATGAATGAATCATAGAAATGAATATTTCACCTCACTCACTCATCCAGGCTTGTACGTGTGAAATGCCCCAGTTTAAGATTTTCCAAGCGATCCAGGTAGAGCAGTTATATTATCTCACATTGAATGCTATTTCAGTGCTATTAACTTCTAAACTACCAAAATATTTGAATGGCTACTATTAACAATATTAAAGTTGTATATACATATCATTCAGTTTTATTTTATTTATATAGCACCAAATCCCAACAACAGTCACTTCAAGGCACTTTATATTAGAAGGTAAAGACCCTACAATAACAGAGAGAAAACCCTAACAATCATATTGTATAAGATTATATGTTTTGTTATGTTTTGATTATACAGACTGAAAACTACATGTAAGCTTAAAAAAATGCTGAAACAAAAAGAAAATGAAAAGGGAAACTTTTTCCCCTCACCCCCAACTTGTTGTAGTGAATAACTGTCTGTCTGTTGGTCTGTTTGTTAGCATTCTAGTGCAGTTTTCAAGATATAATTTTCAAATTTTGTGTGATGATAGACACCAATAAAAGCTCGAGTTGATAAATTTAGGTGAAAACTTTATATTCGCCCCCAATTTTTTTTTGATCGTCTTCAAACTTCACAACAACATACTAGGTCTTGAAAGACATAAGCACTTAGATTAGGTAACCATTTGACTTTGACCTCCAATGTTAGCACCCAAGGTCAAAGTTGACTTTGAAAAAAAATAAATTCAAGAAACCATATCAAGTAAAATATCATTTAAAAGTGGATGGAAAGACATGTACAACATGCTTCTTTTTTTTTTTTGCAATACGAAGACACACTGACGCCACAACAGGGTGATGTCAGCATATCGTAACGAAAAAAAAAAACATTAAAGTTTTACCCCTTTGGGGGGAGTTCGCTCTCTAAGTGCTCTTATTGTTAAGATTTCTTTTTAAAATTGGGGGGTCCCTACTTTGCAATATAAAAATCCTTAACGTGACCTGATGCGAATTTGTTTTATTAAATTTGAATTTGTTGAATTTTGTTGCGAATTTGTACTACACACATAAAACATCAGCCTTTGTGGAAAGATAACTTATGAGTAGAATTGGAACATACCATACAGGTTGATGTATCGAATACAGCTCTCAACCACTGCTGGTATGGGCTGGCCTGAATCCTATAGACACAATCAAATTATTACTAGAGAAACCACTAAATCAGAAATTAATAACCATAAAAATAGTCATGCTAGCAAGCCGTTATGATGAGAAGGTTGAGATGATATCTTTTATCACTTAACGTTAACATTCTGAGTCACAATATGCAAAACAAAAATACATTAGTGCACCATGATTACAGTATTTTCACAGGAATCCCAATGGGACAGAGGCACAGAAATGTTGGTTAGCATACTAAACACAGTGTAATGATCCCACCCAGCTATAAGACAGAGTACCTGACTCCTCGCACGGACATTCCGTCTTCCCCTGGGCAGAGAGCAGTAAGGCACGTAGACAGAGAAAGAGAAGCAACAACAACCACAACAGGTTAGTGAGAGAGAGAGATCTTACAAAGAGAGAGAGGGACAGACAGACAGAGAGAGAGAGAGAGAGAAGGACGAGGCATGGCCTGAGTAAAGCATCAGTCAAAGCATCAGTGCCATGTGGAGTGTGAGACATGAGGGCATGGTTTGGGGGGAGTGGGAGGAAAGGGCCTACTTCAGAGCATGGTGGGTGGGGGGAATACACATATTTTTCCAGCCAAAAACAGCTTCTTGACTTGGAGGGAAATTAGAATCGATTTATCAATCGATCTGGTAATTACGACATCTCCTCAACTGATTCTTTATTTGTTCTTTTAAAAAAAGCCCATTGAAGAACTTCTACGATATAAATAATGATAATATTCAAAACATACAATACTATACAAAAAATAAATAAAGCAAAAAAAAATCTTTTTTTTTTCTTTTGTTTTTTGTCAGTTGATTCATTGGTTAATCATTTTATCTCGGTTCTTTTGTTGGTGTATGCCCTGCTTGTCTGCTGAGTTTGATTAGCATTAGAGTGGAAGTGGCCATCTGTTTATTTGCATAGCTGCTGTGTGGCCAACTGACATACAGCCAAATTAATTCAGTGTACGGAGGCTGGGGGCTCATAAGAACAAACCTTGTACTGGTGCTTTTGAAAATACACCATCTTCACATCAAGCTACTGGACCAGCTTTCACCTTATCCAGTGTTTTGTCAAATGTGAAGACAAGCATTGAGCAAGAGGAAAGTCAGTGCATGAGTGAGGCAATGTTTGGATAAAAGAGTGGTCACAGGCAAGAGAACCCCCAAGGACTGCTAGCGAGAAAGCTGAGCTCATGAGAGACAGAGGGCACAGATGGGCTTATACCTGAATGAAGGCCTCCATATTGCCGTTAAACAGCCTATGGTTAAAAATGGAGCGAGGTCTACACTTCCGCATTCTCTGGGGTTTAGGGGGAAGAGTTGGGGGCCTGGGGAGATGGTGGGGTTTGTAGGGTTGGTACATTGCAGACATAAAAAAATAATGCAATATGCAACAGTAAAACTGATTTTGCTTAAGATGATTTTCTTTTCAGATCTTTACCAAAACAACAGGCTGCTCCAAATCATAAAGAATATGGTAGTCATATATTGACTGTTTCTGAGATAGGCTACAGTCATTTGCTTTCTTGCTGAGAGCTAGGTGAGACAACCAATACTCGTTTCATTTCTTTATGATAAATATGAAGAGACAGAGTGTCTTCTGAGCGACAGTCTCGCTCAGACAGGAAGGGAAAATAATTCATCGCTCTCCATTCATTTTGAATAGCATAAAGGTGTATCCTTTACAGTTCTATCACCTGTCAAAAAACTACAAACCTGATATGACAGAGATAAAGAAGAAAAGATAAAGATGGGCAACTTAACAAAAAAAAAAAAAAATCAATAAGGAATGTTAAATATGTCAGTTTTAGGCTTTTTGGGTAAATTAAACGAAAGATGGTACTAAAAAAAACCCTGCTACATACATTTTTTTTTAATACTTTCTATGGACAGCACAAAGTACTGTACTACGAAGTACAGTGGAATGTGTTTCATTTAGAGGGCAATCAGTGAGTGTGTGTATGATGCATTATACTGTCTCTATAAAGCCATAATCATATTATCTAGCTTAGCACAATGTTTGAAAACAAAAAATTAAAAAATAAATACCTTGAAATTGCTTAGATAGTGCCCTTAAATGTATAATATTTTGTGTTGCTTATTTCATCTGTCTAAAATCCAAATTGAAAAAAATGATACATTGTGGTTGCACTAGCTACTAAATGCTAACTTAAATTAGCAAACCCTTTGCTGTAGCCTCAATTTGAGCATACAATCATCTTAGTGGGACCAACTTTCTCTGAAAACACACCATCAGGATAAACAGAATCAGCTTTCTGGGATCAACTTTCTCATTTAACACTTGGCAAGAAAGCAAATTTGTGTATTAACCTAAAAGTAAAACTAATACAAGGATGGAGCTCCTGTAATTTTATCAAAGTAAGTGATAATGACTGAAAGGTAATACATCACAAAATATTCAATACAGATATAATTAAATATAAAATGTAATTGATCAAAATAAAAGTCAAACATTTGTATTTGTCACAAGCCCTTCTTGTCAGTATTTGTTAATTTTCTCCTCAGTGAATTGTTTTTATTAATCAAACCATTATCCATCTCACTGGCATTTCACTCCCCTACTCTTAACATATTTTTATAGATTAAAGCTAGTAATACTGTCTCTAATTTGGATCCAATCCATTCAACATGGTGAGGTAACGATATTCCTACACTGTGATTTTATTTGTGCCACATCCAAGGACACAGGAAGGATTTTACACATCATTGGCATATTCACCCTCTTGTCACTGAAAACCTTACCTCGTTGTTCCATATTCAGCCCTCTCCCCTAAAAGGAATAAGCACACACAGAAAGAGGCAAATTAGAATACACTAGTTTTACAATCACAGAAGTTAGTAGCACGGTTGAGTGCTGGCTGACTATACATGGCTGGCAGATGGAGAAGGAAAGGGGTGTTATGAGAAAACGGGCATCTATTCAGCCAGACTGAATGGGGTGAACGCCATGGTTGAATCTGACTCACCGCCAGGCAGCGGTCATTCAACAGTCGCCCTAGAAACAGCACAAGAGCCCCAGAAGGGGACTAGCCTGCAGACTAGCTCTGTGAAAGTGAAAATGTATCCAGGGGCAACAAGAGTGGGAGCTGATTTGTACAGCGTTATGATTTCATGATATGTGCACCACATTAGCACACTCACACACGCACGTTTCGGTATAGCAAACAAATTAAGGCCTCGCTTTGATCAGTCAGTCAGAAATGTTTGTTCAAGGATCATGTCATGTGTAAAGCAGCTTCCAGCACAATCCTTCTTTATGTCAAACACATAATTCCAACCTTAAAGCATACGCTAGCAAGAGTCTGATGATCGCCATGACATCATGGCATCAAACATATTTTTCTTCTCTCTTTTGGGTGAGTTTAACACATATTTAATATCAGGCATATGTAAGGAAAGTATGATAAGAAATATCCTTTAAATGCTATACTAGTAATCCATGGCTTGAGATGACCTGCTTTTAGGTCATACAGTTTTCAGGATGCCATGAGAACTACAACTTTAGTATATAATATAATTTATAATATAATTAATATAATATAATAAGTTATATAATATGGTGTTTTGTTTTGATCAACATTTAATTATCTGATTTCTAAAAAATCTTTGTACAGCAGACACAACTGTGATATATGTGATATATGACCATGGGAATCTGAAAACTTTGAAATTCCCCCCAGAGCAGTATTTAACACACAGTATTTAACACATGTTTGTGATTTCAAAGTAACAACATTGTGACAAAAAAGATACAGACCCTTACTGACCCTTTGGCTTCATTATTTTAACAGGCCTCGAGTCTTAAGGCATAACAGTTTTTACATAAAGTGCTCATTACCGTGGACTGCAGGGTTTTTGTTCTCTTAATATAGCTCTGAATGATATAATTTTGTATCACATTTTCTAAAAGCATGTGGTAGGTTACAGACTATATAAAACTGAAGATAATATGTATTTTTAAAAATTACTTCCTTTGGCTAAATTGGCTCTATAGTGTTGCTACATATTTGCCTAAGAAGTGAAAGAGCTCTGGTTCAATCCCAGGAGGAGGCACAAATTCCTTTGGGGTTGCATCGGGATGGGCATCTGGTGTAAAAAATGTGCCAAGTCAAACATGTGGAGTTACCTGCTATGGTGACCCCTTGTGAATAAGGGAGTTGCTTAAAGTAGCTCTACTTCCTTTGGATAAAAACAGCTATAATAGCTTTTCTATATGTGCTTCTATATAACAAGGTACTAATATACTGTAGAGATATTTTCTTTCTTGGCAGCTTAGCAGTTACTTTAATATAGAACTTTCTACACCGCTAAAACACAGTGCAACAATGTTTTAATAAGTCTCACCTTCTCCTAGCGTCTGCTTCAGAAGGTCATGCTTAGCCTGCAGTTTGACAATGAGATTGCTGCCATTCAAGTACTCCTTGTATTTCTATTGATGAGAAAGGCAAAAAGACAATTAGTGCTATGGTTATTTCTAGACATTCTTTGTGTTATACTGTGCACATTTACGCCACGCTGCAATTTCTTTGTTCATTTGTCTGACTACTCACAGTAAAGTAGAAGCCCTCAGTCTCTTGCTGATTAGCTCGTCTTTTGGCAATGTTTGCCTTGCTCATGTAAGAGTCAGATGAGGCTGATTTCACAGACTCTGTGGATTGGCTGTGCTGGAAAGCCTCTGAAACATCAAAGTCCTCCACAGTAAGCATATCATGGAGGGTCTGCAAGGTGGCGTCAAGAGTCTTCCTCACCTGAAACACACATAGATGTAAACTTTAATTGTCATTTTAGCATTAATCACAACATGAATATATTTGTTTAAATACAATTATATTAAACGGGGGGAAAAAAGATAGCAAACTGGTCATTGGTACATAATGAAAAAATAATGAAAGAATATTTGTACCAATGGGCATATTTTCATTAGTCTTCTCAGTGTCTCTAACAAACTGTGGTGTAAACAGGGCAGCTCAGATTATACTGCTGCAGGCTATTTGCACCATAGTTAGACTGACAGAGTGAACAATAGAGTAATTAGCTTGCTAGCTTGATGCATCACGACATGAAAGATTAATTATGTGCCTTCCATGTGAGGGAGACAGGAAGGGAGCGTGCATTTCCTTATTCATGACAGACAGCCACTGACACATACACACACCCTGGTGACCTTTAAACATGTCTGTGTGAGTCACAGTGGCCTTGGTGACCATGCTGGGGGTGGCCCCCATTGGGGGAAAGAGACTGGATGAGATACGACCCCACATATCAGTGTCAGATTTAATGAATGAATATGAATGCATAGTGACAGCTCTGGAGACTGGTTGGTTGTTGTTACATGTTTGTAGCAGAGGGTGTTGGTGGCCCTCATTATTAAATACAACACAGTAAATGAAGGTATGAAAGTGTCTCCTGTGCCATGATGATGAGTGATAGACTCATCAGAGGGATGGGTTCTATTTTTCCCTAAAGGAATAGTTTTGTGAATATTCCTTTGTTTGCTAAAAAGATGAATGAAAACACAGATATATTACTTTCATATCCGCAATGCAGATATGCGACTGCAAGCCAGAAGCTTAGTTTAGCATAGGTGTTAAGAAGGTAACAAAACTAGCCCGGTTCTGTTCAAACGCTGCCAAAGTTTGCCTACAAGTACAGTAACGGGAATCTTCTAATGTCCACAAGTTAACACATTATATCTGGTTGAATTAGCCTGTAACCTGTACGTTTCTCTTTAGGGTACACACTGCACATCCTGCTATGAAGTTCAAAGTGAAGTTTTTTTTTTTCTTTAGAAATAAGTCTTGCTTTACTTTTTATTCTAAAAAAATCATTTCAAGTTTTACAGTCTTGATCCAGTGTACCATATATCTCTATAGTTTATTACAAATGCAAAGTCTCTGACTCACCATTGCATTATGATTTAGTGGGTTGGCCATCATTGACCACTTGCAAAAAACAGTATTGGTATTTCTGTCTCTATAACCTTTAGTTTCACCTTACCCTTCTCTGTCCCAGCACTAACATTTACCAGCTACGCTTCTCTAAATGGTTGCTTTTTAATGTGCCTAGAGTTCTAACAGATCTGGGGAAAATAGCATTTTCTTACTATTCACTTTGGACATGGAATAATTTACAGAAAGATCAGACCAGGTCTCCTTTGGAAAAGAGATTTGATCTAAATGGGATTTTCCTGGTTGAATAAAGGTAATAATACATTCAAAGAAAAAAAAATAAGAGAGCAATTTCAGTGTTCAGTGGATAAGATAACATTGATCAAAGCTAGCTAAACTAAGCTAACCACCTAATGACTGATTAGCAGCTGGTTAGCTTATAGCTTCAGATGTAAGGGAAAGTTTCAGTGAGTGTTTGCAAAAATGATGAACTATAAAACTAAATGTAACACATCAATCTAACAGCAATAAAGACTCTTTCTCAAAGACTCTGGTGTCTTAGCATGTTGTCTTAAAGACTCTTGCATTTAGAGCAGCAGATACGTGTTTTATTTTTCCTGTTCTTCTACATTTAGTTGATGGTTTTAATGATAACAACTTCACTTCCTTGCACAATATTTTGCATTAATACACTGATAGGCACAACCTTTATATTCAAACTCAGCAACTCAGACTATTATGTTAACAGCTTCCCCTATGAGACCCTATACAGGATTCAGCATCACTGATAATCATTTGCATACATTTTTCATTTTTATTTAGACTATTTTTCAAGAGACTCTGGTATCTGTGTAACACTATCACTATGAAACATCATGATATACTAGAGGAAAATATTGACATTTGAGACAAAAGAATATAGATGCTACTTCACATATCAAAGGCCAAATATGAAATGAGTATGAGTATTGGTAAGGCCATCTAAAATGCATCCCTAAGCACATCAGTGAGCTTGTTTTGCTTTAAAATGAGCCGCTCACCTCTTCATTTTCTATTTTCAGTGTGGCCAGACGTGATTGCAGTTGGTGGTAACGCATCAAGAGTTCTGTCTGGACAGGCTGCTGTGCACTCACTTGACACACCTGGGATTAAGAAATAAAGGGATCTTTCCGAAAGTGATTTAACACACTGCAAAGCAAACATAACAAGAATAAAGACCTTCAAAGAAAGCCTTTTTAAATCATTACCCTCCCTGTTGACTCACCTCATCTCCCATATGTGGCTGATAGTCAAAGCATGCAGGTGGACAGAAGATCTGGCTATGTGTGTCCATAAACTTCAGCTTGTCTCCTCTGGTGTCCATGGCATCCACTGCTCCCTCCAGTAAGTCCAACCCTTCATGGCGAGAAGTTTCTAGACTATATTCTGCAGAAAGGTAGGTTCTCAAGGTGCGTGCTAAGCTTGCATGGTACCCTAAGTCGCAACACTGAGGACAAAAAAACAAAGCATAGTAATTACAGATCCAAAAGCAAACTTACAATGAAACTGAAAAAATCCACTCTGACAAAAAGAGAGTATCTCCATCTCCATCCATATTTCCATTCTTGGCTCTGACTTACATCTATCATGTCTGAGACATCGTGGATGTAGTATTTGGCCACCAGGGCATTAGTAGCTGCCAGATTGAGAAGATAGTCATTCCGGGCCTTTGTGCATTTCAGCTTGTTTTCAGAGTACTTGGCTTGTCTCTGGGGGTGTAAAAGGGAGTGCGAGAGTCCCATCAAGGCAGGAAGCAAAATGGTTTCCTAATGTACTCTAAGAATGCATTATACATTAAATGGTTTTATCTTCTCTATAATCTGTCAGTATGCATGTATAAAATACTTGAATTTACTTGGAGACCTTAATTACAAATGCATTTACAGCTTGTTTGCAATCGAGTAGTGCAATCTGCATGACATGAATCCTCATCATACATGAGCTAAAAACAGACCTTCTCCTTCAGTTTCTCCATCTTCTTTACAGAACTTCGACGCTGTGGACGATCATCATAACCATAACGCAGGCCAATGTCATTAGCCTTCCCAATGTGCTTCTCCTCCTGCTTCTCTGCCTCCTTCAGTTTGCTCTCAGCACTGAGACTCTCAGTGTGGTACATGTGGTATGTCTTCATCACCTGTAAGAATACACAGCAAGTGTAAAGGATATCACAGTTAAACTAGCAAGGAAACTGGTAAATGGAAATTAACTATGATGAAGAAAAGCAATATCCTCAAATTTTGGTACAGGATCCCTGTTGATCATCAGATTATTTTACTTTGTAACCTAAAGATTTGGCAACATTAAAGAAAAAAACTCAAAGATCCGACAGTATGTAGAAAAAACTTCAGTCTGAACCAGGCTAAGTTAAGGAGAAAGAAATAAGAGAAAGGGAAAGTGTAGGGAGACACCCTATGGTTTGTTCTTTAGGACAAAGAATCAACTACAGGACAGAAAACACTAAGAAACAAGCTTTTGTAAGAGTGCACCACGTAATCTGAATTTTAAAATCCAGTGAGAATGACAAATGTGACTTTGAACTTGACCTTGAACACAAATTTGAAGAAGAGATGATCACTGTGTGCAGGTTTCACTAAAATATGACCAATATTCTGTAGTTAGGAGGAAGAAGGATTCTTGTGAATTGTTGATGGACAGACAGAAGAGGTCATCAGCCTTTTGGCCAAATAAACTAAGAATTGTCAGTCTTCTCTTTTTTTATGGACCTTTCTTATTAATTGTATAACCACATCCTCATGACATGACTTAATAAACACAACGCTGTTTAGAAAGATACCAATAAGACCCCAGAGTACTTTTGTTCATCACACAAGTAAACGTTAGTGAGTGTAGCATACTCATCATTCTCATGGGAGTGTTATATTTTCATTGACATTTTCTAACTGAGCTGGAGGTGGCGTGTCCAGTACAGCATGTCTGTCTGATGTCTCCACACTGTCTGAAGGGCCTAACCACAGAATAGCAAGACAAATTAAATATCCCAGCAAAGTAAAGCAAGACAGGCATGTCACTTTTACAAAAACAATCGATGTTTTCAGATGAATGTTTCATGGTTTTAGCAAAGAAGCCACATGTAAATGTTTAACTAGTAAACCTGAATCAACAGCACAGTCGCACAACATCTGCTACACCATCACTGATTCTCAAGTTCTGGTTTCCTAGCAACCCTGTCTGCAACGGACGTGCAAAGGACAGTGAGATCGATCAGCAGGGGAGGAAGGAGGTTACAAAGTGACAGTGAGCAACCTTCTCTGCTACAGATGAAACAAAAAACTCCCCCATTTTTGCAAAAACTCAGCAGCTGACCAATACCAGGGACCTGGTGCCTGACAACATTTGCTCATTTAAGATGCGACTGATAAAATAACCACACGATGATTACATTTTCTCTTAAACTCCACACTTTTCTCAATTTTAAAGTTGAACAGATGACTTCTATTCCTTATGCTGTGTGTGGGAGATGCAGACAGGCATTTAATAATGCATGAATCAGAGGGAGGAAAAATCAATATCAGTATAGCAGTAATATAACATGCACGGTACAATGTTACATGTGAGAACTATTCTCATGTGGTTTATACGATTTCAGTAATCCAGGTTAAAATCTATTTGTGATGTGCTGCATACACATCATTTTGCAATGTGCTTAGCTTTCTTATTAGGTTATTTTCTTCTTTTGCAACCAACTCTTTTTTTTTTTATTTAGTAATTTTGTAAATTACTAACAATTTGCAAAACTAACTGTAGAAAAAAAATCCACGATTGACCTACTTTCTGCTCATCTTCGTTTTTTGCTCCTTTATCATAAAAGAATCAAATCACAGGGCTGTCAAACTTTGCTGCAATTATAGTTAGCCAGTTTTACAGGACCATGATAAAGCATTGATCGACTGCACAATTTAGCTGACAACAACTAGGATGCCAAGAGAAAGGATTGAACATGCAAGCAGCCAAGTGTGGAGCTTTATACACGTTGCAAAAGAAATGACACTAGGTCATGAAATAAATCAAATTTACAGTTAAACGTAGTGCAAATCTATAAGAGCATGTTGTTGTTTCTCATCTTATTTGCAATGGAATGGTTTAAGACCTTTAAAACACAATTTGATGACTGCTCTATTTAATCACTGAAATGAAAACAATGAATTGTGGATGTGATGAGGAAAAAAATCCACAAGGATATTCTGTTTCACAGCATGCCATTGTCCTGCTTGCCAAAATACACTTTCATCGTAGTCTTAATTACATCTAGTCTGTTTACGCTTGTAAATTGTTTTTGTTTATGCTATGAATCATATTAGCCATTGAACAGTAAGTAAAGATAAGGACATCACCGAGCAATTAGACCCAGAAGAAAGCATTCTGGCGAGTTTGCTGTACTGTCCCACATGCAGCCAGTGATATGCATCAGTTCATTTTCTTTTGCCAAATGAAGATGCAATGCAGATGAACACAGATTTTTTGTTTCTGCACCACTGCACGAACCTTTGCTGTGTGTTTACTAGTATGCATATGCACACATTTCTATATGCTGTATGTGGTTATAACAGTCCACCGAGAGTGACAACTGTTAACATACGAGGCAAGCAGAGGTGTCAGATTACATGTAACATTAGCTGAAAACATTACAGCAGCTCATTTTGCTGTAAGCACAGTGCACCTCTGTAGCACAGACTGCTGAGTCTGCTTGAAGCACAGCTAGGGGCAGGAACACTGTCTCCTTCAACTCATGTAGCAATTCACAGCAGGAGGAAGAATGTAAATTTTATCCTTTCATGACCTCAGGAGAGGGAAGAAATGACCTGTTACAGGCTGCTCTGCTGATAAGGCACATCTGCTCTGTGTGGTGTCAAACCCACAGGTTGCAGGTTCAGGTATTAAAAAGAAGCCTGGCTTTAAGATCGACGTCCCATAGGCTTTCAACACAAGCAAGAGCAACTCACTGTGTACAGTTCATTGGTGACTTTCACTAACTCTTCATGCATCTGCACGCCGATGTCTTTACTCTGTAAGAAAAAAAGAAACAGGAGACAGCTTTGTAGAGGAAAATAATACCGCATTTAAAGGACAAATGAAGACAAGTATTCAAACATCTAAGAACAAGAACTGGGTTAGTTATCAGAACTGCTTTCCCACATGTGACACACTTGAAAGCTGTGTGCCAGTTTTATTTTGTATGTGATAGATGTCAGCAGTATTGAGATGCTATCATTACGCTGCACCAGAAAAGATCTAATACAATGCCCAAAGTGCACATGCAGACTAAAATAGAACAGCGCAGTAACTGCAAAGCATTTCCCATTGAGCGGAGTCACAGTTTCCGTTCGGTTTTAAAGGATAAGAGCCTATGATGAATTGGACATGTCCCACAATAGGGTTATAACCCAAGAGGGGGAATGATGCCAGTGGAGAGTGAGCCTAGAAATCATTTTGAGGGGATATGGAGTAATGCTTAGCCCAGTCAATCCTGTTTTTGTTTTGTTTTTTGTCACCTCTCAGGGACTACTTTGTCAAAACAGCAACCTTGCAATTTCACATGTGACAGGCATTAAACTTTAGCACATTCAGTACATTTAGTCTTTGCTTAAAAAGATGCCAGAGTTGATTCATTTCCCTCCCCCCATGTGTCATTTATTAACATCAAGACTGCAGCTGAACCAGGATACTGGAGTATAACAGGATTATTGTTCAGGAGAACTTTACCACAATTTGAGCTAACATTTTGCAAAAGAAAAAAAAAAGATTTTCTGCAGGCAGTTAGTGTTTTTCCTAGTATGGGTTACAGGCCATCCCATTCTCATCAGGGCTTCCATCAAGATACTGCAGAGCCCCCTAGAAGACATAAATTACTCTAAACTCCTGCTGCTGTCAAATGATACTGATATAAAATCCCTAAGGTGGTTGGGGGTGCTTTTCCACTTGCACTCTGCTACTCTCATACAAACCATACGTTATGTATACTCTTATATGTAACAGTATAGCAAGAATGTCAAGCTAAGTTTGGGCTTTAGTGGTTTCTTTGAACTGTTGTTTTTCCAGGGTGGAATGATTGTACAGTCGTGGCCAAAAGTTTTGAGAATCACATAAATATTGGAAATGGGAAAAGTTGCTGCTTAAGTTTTTATAATAGCAATTTGCATACACTCCAGAATGTTATGAAGAGTGATCAGATGAATTGCATAGTCCTTCTTTGCCATGAAAATTTACTTAATCCCAAAAAAACCTTTCCACTGCATTTCATTGCTGTCATTAAAGGACCTGCTGAGACCATTTCAGTAATCGTCTTGTTAACTCAGGTGAGAATGTTGACGAGCACAAGGCTGGAATTCATTATGTCAGGCTGATTGGGTTAGAATGGCAGACCTGACATGTTAAAAGGAGGGTGATGCTTGAAATCATTGTTCTTCCATTGTTAACCATGGTGACCTGCAAAGAAATGCGTGCAGCCATCATTGTGTTGCATAAAAATGGCTTCACAGGCAAGGATATTGT